>JXOS01044885.1:0-16128 GCA_001015075.1 Cirrula hians
AGATATCATTTAAATTTAATTAAATTTCAAAGCTCAGTGAACATAAATATATTCAATAGGTGTACAAAAAATGAGTAACATTGGTTGAAATGCACAAGTACCTCCAATACACCTCTGTATTCCGAAAGGAGAGTTTTAAGCAAATTTTGCTTAAAAAATTAATCAAATTCATCGAATCTCTTGTGGTATTGAGTTATCATAATTATGATCAATATGTGTACCAAAAATAAGTAAGATTGGATGAAAATCAGAGGTACTTCCAGTATACCTATGTGGTGTATAAGCCTGAGCCAATTAGAAAAGAATTAATCTGTCGGCTTTAGCGCTCTGTAAAATTCTTACTGTTTTTTTTTAATTTTTATTTATTTATTTTTTTGTTTTGTGTATTATTAAGCCTGATTAGAGAAAAAAAGGATTAACTTTTTTCACACAAACTCACTTTCACTTCTTTGAAAGAAGCATAAAAAATCATTTAAAAAGGAATAAAACTTATTGGCCGCATGATGTTTTGTTTTCCAATTGAAATAAAATATTTTATTGTTAATTAAATTCAAATTTTACATTTATATTTTTTTTTTTTTTCTAGAATAACGGCACAATTTGTTGTTCAAAAAGACTAAAGAGAATTACAAAATTTGAAAATGTCACTACTAACGGGTAGCGCGAACACCATAAAATATGTTCTTTTTGGATTTAATTTAATTTTTATGGTAAGTAATTTGCAAACTTGTAATCTCCACAAGCTTTTCATTAGTCACAACCTCTCGATACAGTTAACCTTAAAATGTGGGGTTTATTGGTTCATTATAATTGAATTATAACCTCAATTCTACTCAAAGGATAGTGATAACAAGACAAGGTACTATTGAATTATTTAAGTGGCATGGATTAAAGAGTTTGAAATTAATTTTTCACTTGTTATTTGTAATCCTTTTTTGTGTCAGTTCAAATCTACAATCACACCACCTGTAATTGAAATGTCTATGGAGTAGACAAACTTTTCGCAGGTCTATATTTATACAAATATTAGCAGAACCAATTCAAAATCGATCTGCAAGTCCAATGAAAGATAACTGGATATATAATTATATAAAATTACTCACATACTCATTAAAATCATCAATCTGTTAGAGCTCTAGGTCTTATGCTTTGCAATTTGAGAGCAGTTTGCTAAAACAAGCAGTCTGGTATCTTCTAGGACTTGGCCCACTCGCCATTTCACTATGAAAACTATAACACTGATAATCTTCATTATTGAAATCTTTTGGACGCCTTGAAAAATGGCGGATAGCAAAACTCTTAAAGCAGGTACATTCCGTTTCCGAGTCTCCACTTTACGCAACGTTTTTACCATCTCTTCGACTTTTTTTCCTCGTGCGAAACCATGCAGCTTTCAGCCTTTTGATCTGCCATCCTTCAATTGATAACATAAATTAATTCATTCTTTTTCATTTTTCAAAATCATTTTCATTTCAAAACTAGTTCATTTATTTCTTTTTTTATTGCTGTATATTGCATAGTAATTTTTCGGAGCATAAGATCCAAGTTCCTTGAAATTGTAAAATATTACGTCAATGTCCTAACATCAATTTTATCCAAATTTCCAAATCGGGAGCAAGACATCTAGGAGAGTCACCTGAAGTTATGAACCAGTATTTCATTACACATGCTAAAAAATCGTCTTCAGATGGAGCGCAACTTCGCTTTTTTGGCTTTGATTCTATATTATGTGGTCAAGAAACAGATTGTCTGAAATAAATTTCTATGTACATTTTAAATTTCGCACAATTCGAGTATACCCACTGTCTATGACTGATATCCTTTATTTTGAAGGCATCGGGGTACTGGAGGATGAATCTGTCCGAATCAAGATCATTATTACCGACTGGTCGGAATAATGTTTCTTGACATTTATCGATTTTTGGNTGATCATTATTACCAACTGGTCGTAATAATGTTTCTTGACATTTATCGATTTTTGGGACGAATTTGACATAAAACCCCAAATCTTTATTTAAAATTGTACTGGGAGTACTCTTGATTTCGACTGATCATCTGTATCTTTGAATTCTTAATGCCTTATATCATTATTAAAGCAATTTTAAATCAAAAATAATTTTGATTACAAATGCTGGTTTTAACTATATCGTCTTTAATTCTGTATCTTCTTCCGAATAAAATCTTATATTTCCTCAACATTCATGTACGCTTGTTCATTGGGCTTGTGTATGGTTCCGCTCAAATATGAACTGTTCCAATATCGTCTTAATTACTACATTTCACCTATTTTTATATGAATTTGTGGCTTTTTTAACGTACAACACATATATCTGAGCGCATAGGTACGTGATATAGGGCCGATCAGATCTAAGTCCTAAGTCCTAGGATCTACAATTTTCCTCTTAAATCTGAGTACCAAGCTCAGCTACATGCGTTCTCTCTAGATTTGATGACGGATGGATTGACCCTGTATTAAATTCTGTGGTGATGGTGATCATTTTTCTATTTTGATAGGTCTTCGATCATTCGTTTTTGATTAAGCAAAAACAATAAAAACTTGCTAATAGATTGCGGAATAGTTTGATAAAGTTATTACAATATATCTAATAAAAATGTTTGTAATGAAATGAAAGTAAGGATTTCCAAACACCTACGAGATCACACTATAGGGCTATGTTCAGATACATTTTATAGGATAGGATATGGTTGTTAAAAGCTATTTCGTAAAGAAATTGAAAAATGGGTAAAATATATTAATTCTTTTTTTAATTATTAACTAAATATTTTTTATTGATTGCTTACAGATTACTGGTATTATACTGATAGCAGTTGGCGTAGCAGTTTCTGCAGCCTATACGGCATACGATGTTTTCTTAGCAGCGAAATTCTTTTCAATACCCACATTTTTAATAGTAATTGGATCGTTCGTTATAATTATATCTTTCTTCGGTTGTTGGGGTGCACTAAAAGAGAATTATTGCTTGATTCTAACATTCTCGGTGCTGCTCGGATTGATATTCATTCTGGAATTGTCGGCTGGTATTAGCGGCTATGTGTTGCGGTCTGATGCAGAGGGTCTCATTGAGCAATCATTGAATGGTTCGATGACATTGTATAACGCGACAGCACCAGACGGGTATACAATCACTTGGGATGTTATACAACGAGAGGTATGTTGTGCCATTAGCAGGGGGTTTAAGAAATATTGGATTCTAATTATAATATTTATTTAAAGTTTGAATGCTGTGGTATTCATGGCCCCGATGACTGGTACCCATTTTTGAACAACGAAATACCATTATCATGCTGTAGCATTCCATATGGCATAGTGGGCACTTTCACTTGCTCTGCAAAAGAACAGAACACTAACCATAGCGGGGAAGGCTGCTTAGTTGGATTTGCCAAAGTCATTCAAGCGCATGCCGTTAGCTTGGGTGCAGCTGGGGTTGTTATCGCAATTATCCAGGTAAGCTTAATCTGTAACCCGCTGAACTGGGTTATATTAAATATCATCTTTTTTTTAAGTTCTTTGGAGTCATATTTGCCTGCTATATCGCACGGGAAATTAAAATACGTAATGGTATCACGGGATTTATGTAACAAGAAAAAAACACAGTTTAAAGGCTGGATGGCAGCGCACTAGTAAACATTTAAGTGTTCTTTTTGAAAGTAATTTTATAAGGTTTCTAAAATTACTTAAATGAGTTTGTTTTTATTCAATATACTAATTTATAGAAATATATTTAGTTCAAAATTGTAGTTAATGCTGTTTTAAAGTTAAGTAAATAATTTAACTTGAAATCAATTGGGCCTACAGGTTATCTGGAAAACATGGGAAAGTAAATTATATGTTGAATGTGATAATAGTGATATGGCTAATAAATCAAATTTGGATCGTCCTCGTCGCATTCCCCTTTTTACAAAATTCTGAATATAACCTCTCCTCTTAACTTATTTCCAGAATTTTATGGAGCATAAAACAAAAATTTCGTCTCCAGGTCTATTCTTCATATGCTTAATACGCAAGACTAAAATAACATTTTAAAAATTTTATAAATAATTGTTTAAGAAATCTTTTTAGTAGCACTTTGGACAACAAAGAAATCCGATTTCGAAAACAACTAATTTCTTGACTTCTGAAAAAAGTCTTTGTATGGGCCATACAAAATTGAATGAAACCATTACGGTTTCAGCCGAATGAAAGAAGTTCATATGTTTTACTAAATTACCTACTGGAACATTAGAATCTGAGACAAGTGTTGTTGTCAGAAATTCTTTTATGTATTTTGTGGTTTTGTATCATCGTTGCCATATATCATCCGTAGAATTTATTATAAGTACAATCCTGTCGAAAACACCCAATCCAATCAACGGTTGAGCACTCAAGAGTAAGCTGAAGCTTGATTTACAGATGTTAAAGATGTCTGCGCTGGAGCCTATATAGACAAAGTTATTAACCCTTGCAATTTGAAGTGCTCTGTCACCATCTCAATTTATGCACAAAATATTTTGTCTCATCTTCTGTAATAGCTATACCCGTCTTCAGTAGTTTTGCAACAAATCAGAATATTTTCAGCGACTAATTATGTGCACATCGTTGACCTTCTCAAGCACAGTGTCAGGTCACCTCGAAACCAACGATATTTTGGATATTAACTTCTAAAGCTCACAGTTTGCACATTATGTCAAAATCAAATATTTGTTTAAGTGACATGGAAACACGGTTCTTGCATTAGACATTATTTTGACGCCTTTTATTCCGGAATAGATTCCGTTTAATAAAGACGTGGGAAGTACAACATTTTGCTGATTTCTAATAATTCCCGCTTTATGAAGAATCGGATATTAACTGCACATCCGATTGAACTTCACCACTTGAACAACCGATTCTGCGGAAATGTGAAACGAAAGCAGTGCTTTCATCGAAAGTGAACGAATTTCTGAGCCTGAGGAAAAGAAAAATAGTTTTAATTATGATTTTCTATTATATTTGTTCCAGATTCTCCAATAATATATAATTTTCATTTAAGCTTTCAATAGAGAAAAATATATAAATAAAATGGCATGTGTTAAAAACGAATAATTATTATCGATTTAATGACGTAACGGTGAATAACACAATGGGTGTTATGTAGTCGGTTAACAGATTATTACATTTATCCTGTTTAAAGTGCAGCAAATCTAAATGTATGAATTATTTCAGTACTTAAATTTTCTAAACTTGCTTAGAGTATGCATGAAGTTGCTACAAAAGGTTAACAGCGGGTTAATGTATCAAAATAATTTTCTTCAACTGCAACTGCAACGCACATCTGTGATTCCCGTTAAACACCGATGCAGCATAAGTCTCCGAAACTCCCTTACCTCTTTCTATTTATATTTTCCAATGTTTATTTTCCAAGGTCACCGTAATAAAATAGTATTCAATTCAAATATAATAACAGATTCCTATAAAATCAAATCTTCCTTGATTACCATTTTTTGCATTAAACTTGTAAAGAAAACTTTGGTTTCTCTTACTTTATTTAACCCTCACACAATGCTATGTTTTTACATACACTTTATTATTCATTATAACTTCTCGGAACACAAATATAATTGTTCCAACGATATTCCAAAGTATAAATACCATCCCAGAAGTTGGAATCCAGTATAAGTGAGTATCTTCTGCAAATCGGGTCTTTTTCAGAAATTGTTTCCTTCGATTTGAAAGGTTTAAATTTTTATTCGAGTTTGCAAGTAATTCGGAAATAAAGTTCCTTTCAAATTCTAAAAACTGATACTTACACCTTCTGGGCCGAATTCTTAACAAAAAACCGTTTTAAAGCCGAAGAACCAGGTTCACTCCACTTTTAGTGTCTTGTTTGTACTCAAGAATCGACGCACGAAATTCACTTTACCCTTTCGAAAACGTTCTGAATACTGCTAAAAAAAAGTCTCACTTAAAAAAAGTTCATAGTTATTCAATTATTAAACAATTCGGCACTCAATATATATTTATATTGATATAGATTTCTGTAACCCAATCCTTCAGTTAAAATATTGCTTTGACTGCGCAATGAACTGCAAAGGACCTCTACTTCATCACTTTCAGTTACCCGAGCATTATTCAATACAATACAATATGTTTAACGATTTCTGGCTTTGTTCTTGTTTTTGGACGTCCGTTATGGCTTTCAAGGCATTTAAGCCTTGGAGGCTCGTACGACTATCTTTAAAATCAGCAACCCTTCCTAAGGTACTAATTTAAGGCGAAAAGTTCTTATACACTTTCAAAATTTGTTCATAAATTTCGTTCGCCATGAACCTTTCGAAAATACAAAATCAATCACTGCACGATATTGCCTTTTTTACATTATTAAAAAACTCTGTGTCACGTCGAAAATGTATGATTTGATAAAATAACTTGAGAGACTAAAATCAAATTCCTCATATGTTCAAATTAAGAGAGTACCATCATATAAACAAGTGAACAAGTTTCAGTTGGCATAGGCCGACTGTAAGAAACACGATTACCCAATTGGTAAGTACAGAGAAGTGACAAAATAAAACGGTTCAGTTTGAAATCTAAAAAATATGATTTTTTCTAATAAGTCAAAAGCACTATTCTTAAACCAAAAAGATGCACCGGGGGATGCTTTTAATGATAATATTACGACCACTTTATAATGAAATACCATTGGTTTACAATTTTTCTGACAATATTTTCTCATTTTTAGTACTCACATTGATTTTTGATATTTCTGTGCATTCCATAATGAAATTCTGTTGAATTTAATGGATGTTTAAGATAATTTCGCGTAAAATCAGCTTTGAGAACCACATAAGGGCATGGGAGGTTTCTCTGATATTCTTCCAATCATTCCCATTTTTGGAACTTCCATCAAATTACTGATAACACCAACGTAATTACCAAAATTCTTATGACTGCAAAAGGCCAAAATTTGTAGAAAGCAGGTTGGCATTAAATAAATCGAAATGCTTATTCCCTTCTAGAGTATGTGGGAATCGTACTACTATATGTTGCGGGCAATTTGCAAAAGTAATAGTTTTTGTACAGTTTCATGCTCAACACTGATAACCCATTTTTCGGAGCGCAAACACTTAAGTATATTTGGTACAAATAACAGATGGCTACTAACAAGGAAAATAGTTAAAAATCTCACGACAGATGAGTATAATAAAAACAGTTAAATATTTTATTGAAATAAAATTAAATTTTGGATCTCAAGCTGTAAAATGCTGGTTGACGACTTTTCTATTTTCAAGTGTATTGCTAATTTCGAACCGATATGTGCCAAATTTTTGACTTCCCAGCAGCATGTTATATAAACATAAACGATTTTCTTTTAAGGAAGAACACAAGCAGCGGTTCTATTCAAATTTACTCAAAGCACTCTTTTCGGACCACATAGGTGTATTGGAGGTATCTCTGAGTTGTAATCGAATCATGTGTATTTTTCGTACACACATTGATAATACTTATGATGACTCAAAAATAAAATTTCGTTGAAATTGATTAGTTTTTCTGGCCAAATTTACCACAAAGCCTCTTAACGGACCACATAGGTGTCCTGGAGGTACCTCTGAATTTTATCTAATTTTGCTCATTTTTGGTACACTTATGGAATATACTTTTGTTCACTGAATTCAGAAATTGTATATTTAATTAAAATGATAACTACTAATTAGTCTGCACAAAAATCTCTATTTGGACCATATGTGAGTACTGGAGGCACCTATGATTTGTATTCAACCACAACAATTTTAGGAACTCACTTAGTTGCTATGAATTGCATTCCAAAATACTAACTTGTGATGATGCTGACTATATCGGAAAGTCTCCAATGACTCGTTCTGGGTGTTACAAACGTAGCGTCAAAACTAATATAAACCATTTCCAATTCCATTGGTGAAGTGTATAAAAACGAAGCAATCATAATTTGTTTATGTAATCGGGCATGTCATGTTTGGAATCAATGAATGTGACACGGTTCACAATCAATTTCCAATAATATCTTCATGCATAGAATGGTTAAGTCTACCTTGGATGAATTACGAAATATATCCAATGAATGTTGAGACTTGTACATTTATTTGATTTAGTTTTATATTTCAGTTAATGTTTCTGCCATTCAAATCATTTAACAATTGAATTAGTATGTACCTTTTTGAGTGATTAGTATAATTGAGTTGTAGTTGCTTAATAACTAGAAAGAATTAAAACAAGAGGGTTGCTATGGTCGATAAAGTCTTAAAAGACAATACCCATCTGTGAATTGATTGGAAGTATTATGGCTTTGCATACGTATACGATGACACACGACTTTTATGGCCTTGACGTGGGTCGTCTTTAAGGATTGTACTAACTCCTCTCTCATAGAATCATTAAATTTTTGCAGTAAAGCCAATATTCAAAAAATCGATGGAATATTTTGTCAAAACCGAATACATTATACCCATCACTCATTCAATTCAAAAAGGCATTAACGTATTATAGGAATATCATATTTCAGTAACTTCTGATTAAACCACTGTTATTTGCTCATTTAAGGATAGTTGGGGATTAACCACCTATGCCAACGCCTATCCACCAAAATTATAGAATGATTCTTAGAAAATAATATGAAAAAAATAAAAAGCGTATAACTAACAAATTTCAGAAGTATGCGATGAAAAGCCTACCACTTAACCTAACTTCAATGATATAGGGAATAAATGTATCCGAAGTTATAGACCGATTTTGTTCAAAATGCACAATATTACGGCAACAGCCCAAAAATATGTACCAAATTTCAGTACAATACGAAATAGGACTAGGCTTAAAAGCCTGTTTCGCTGAAATTGGGAATAAACTATAAATGGGAGGTACTTGAAGTTATGGACCGGGTTTGTCCATATATTTGTAAAAAATCGGGCAATAATTTCAATAATTTCTTGAATCTCTCATAGAACGTTTACTTCTGATTATCATATAATAAGTTTGATATAACAAAAATTAAATCACAACCCTAACGTTATAGGAACTCGAAATTATTTATTTACATCGAAACACGTCTAATTTCAGTAGTCGCATGGATAATATTTATTTCACGTTAATACTGAGAGTTAACTGATTTTAATTGATGATTGTGGCTTTCTTATTTAAGAAGCAGATGGGTGCACTGGAAGTACCTCTGATTTTTATCCAATTTTATCGATTTTAAGTATGCCCATCCATACAAATTTTTCATTTAATTTATGGAAATTCCTTTAATTTTGTTCGTGGCAAATTCTGTACAAAACCTATGTGGTTCCGACATGGCTGTACTCTCTCTCTCTCTCTCTCTCTCTCTCTCTCTCTCTCTCTCTCTCTCTCTCTCTCTCTCTCTCTCTCTCTCTATCTATCTCGCTTAAATGCTATCATTATTCACCAACTTTTATGGAATCAGTTAAAGGTTTATAATATTTACCGATTTTTGACCAAATTCAAATTCCAGTATAACATTGTTTCTTAGAATATATGCACTCTCTTATTCTTATCATTATGTTTAATAATAAAATGATAAATTCCAAAGAGGAGTTAATTCTGATTAACCAATTCTTACAACAGCATTCTCTTAATCTTAAATCCATTTTATCTTGACTAATTTCGGCACATACAATTATTTCCAAATGGGTAACCTTCGACGCCAAACAATTTTTAATATAAGTTTTTACAGCAGGAATATTATAAAAAACAATCGAAAAACAAATAAATGGAGGTATATATATTGCATTAGGTGTTTCTTCAATACTACAATACAAACTTAATATATTCTTAGGTGAAGGGTATAAAGATTAAATATGGTCTTACAACAACTAAAACAGTTCAATAAAAGTTCAAAATTTGTTAAATGGTTACGGGTGACGTCATCGTACAGTCAAAACTGTTTTGCAATATGGCCGGCATGTCCTAGAGGGATTGTTTCTTTTTCTTGTACTCTAGTTGTTATTTAATAAATTTGATTATATTTTTATTTAATCTTTTTGAATACAACTTTTAACATTTTTGTTTGAGCTTTTAGGCTTATAAGTCGGCTGCGCACACAAATCTAATGAGCTTTTAGCAGTGTGCAGAAAAATGAAATAGATACCATGAAAACGACGGTTACATACATCCAACTGAAAAATAAATGCTTTTACAAAAGCCAAATCTTATCAGACGCGCAGATTTTTTTNTAATGCTGCAAATCTTATCAGACGCGCAGATTTTTTTTCGTGTTATCTTTCGACGTTGTTGCTGATAACATGCTAAGTAATACAACTAAATGCAAGTACCTGGCCTTCGTAACCGCTACTTCGTTTCCCTGTATAACCTGACAAAACATTATCGACAAATGGAAAATTAAACAAAAATTATATCAGTTCAATGAAAAGCAAATTATTATTTAGATAAAAAAGCTTTTTAGTATTAAAGTCTATTCGAAACGTTGCAGTTGCAAAAGCAAAGCAAGTCCGAAAAAGTTCAGAAAATTGAGAAAATTAGAATTATTTGTGTATTACGGTAACGAAAGGCATTTTTTCAGAGAAATAAAGTATTGTAACGGATTAATTAGTAGAAATTGAGGACTCTAAAAATGGTGAACACACGGGATTTACAATTAAATTCCGGCATGCGCTGTGCCAAGTACATGCTAATTACAGTTAGCTTTATGTTTGCAGTAAGTCATTAAAGTTAAAAATCTAAAAAACAAAATTATTATTTCACAATAATTGGTGTCATATATTTGGTCTAATTGCAACATTACTCATTGAACGGGGGTTTTCGACACGTCAATTTCCATTCAAATGCCTACTATCGCATATTTACGAGAATTGTTTATTTTAATTATTTATTTTTCAAGTTTTCTTGATATTTAGGAAAAATATCATTTTTTTTTTTTTTAAGTTCTATTCTTTTTTATTAATTAATCATAAACTGGTCTAACAATGAAATATTACTTTATAAGAAATGAGCGTGAAGCATCTTGTAATCTAATGTAGATTTGGTATTCAGTGCGGATACTTCTTATTTTGAAATTCACAAAATGCGGACATGTTTCAGAATATGCAACATTACAAGATACAAGATTTCAACGCTGGCTTTCAGCGATTACCAGCTACCTATTATTCTGATTTACACCAGCACAAAAATATTCTGCAGTTTTAGTTACAGTATAACACAATGCAGGTGAGCGCGGCGCAGACCAAAGTAACGGTGGTTACTTTAACCAGAATATTAGATAATATATGCATTTTAAAAGTGACTGTTTTGAATTTAGAGGGTATTCATGGTCATTTAAGTTGCTGACACGCGAACATTGTTCAATTTTCAATCCCAGGGACTGTATAAAGTTGCATACCAATGGAATAGTGACCCCTTTTGCGTTTTGCGTTTTGGTTCATTTATATCAGTAATACCATTAAACGTTTTAATATATGTTTTCAATTCAAATAAAACAAACCGAAAGTTTATAAAACAAAGTAACTATGATAGATAGAATTCGAATAATAAGATATGTGAGATAGGCGTTGAAGTTTTTATGTCTCACACATCATTTGAAACTTGTGTTTGTATGCCCTAGTGCTAATGCCATTTTATTTTCACAAACATCCATTCCAAAATTGTCATTGTAGACGACGACAATTCAAAGTGAATAGTACTTAATGTATTAGCCATACGGTTGCTCCAACATAATAATAAAACAAATATCTGCCTGACCGTCTATCCAAAAAAACGAAAACTAAAAAGAAGGGTTTAACGTAGATTTAACAAATTGGGCACATATAGTCTATAGAATATTTCGAAGACCGTCGTACACTGCTTTATTCAATATATGCCCCTTAGGATTATTATAGCCTTTCGGATCTAAAAACAACTAAACATTTCAGAATATGAATAGTGTAGTTTAAGCAAAACTAATTACAATCATAAATTAAATTCAAAGAACTTTCATAACTGAGTTAAATATAAATATTATCAATTAAATTGGGTAAAAATTTCATATTATTCCAGCCTATCGATATTGTTGAAGTATCGAGTTTTTTATTAATCAGAAAAATTTAATTGTTGGATTTCAAGATGAACCATAACAATTTTTGACTAGAAATTAAAAAATAATTTCCAAAAATGGACTAGAAAAAGAGAGTGCGTTAAGAAGTCTGGGGACATAACTGAACGTAGCAATAAATGGCGATAAAAAGAAAAACAAATTTGAATACAGCTCCGCTTAACTGGTCAACATTATTTAATCATTCTCCTGACATCGTCAGGAGCTCTTTTGTAGTGTGTACAACAAACATTTAAAATTCTATGGTGAACGTGTGTCGTCCTTCGAATATTGCATTTCAAAATCTTTAATTTATACTAATCTCAAATACAACTATATGTTTCTTGGAAATATATTCACAGAATTAAGACTTACCTATGTCCATTTGTCTGTGAGCAGGATACTGAAGTAATTTTTAATTTAGAATAGCGAAGTTCGGTTTATGAACATATGATCGAATTCGCCTACGGACGAAATCGGCCCATAATTACGGGTGCATCTCATAGAACGTTTTCTTCTTGTTTTCACGATAATCAGTATAAAAGCCAAATGTTTAATCACATTGTACTCAAATTTGATAGGAAAGCATTTTTAAGTCGATGCCATAATAGTGTACATGTGAACAAAATCGATCAATAACGGCGGGTACCTCGCATGTTTATTCCCGATTCGACCGAAGTAAACTTACAAGTATTTTACTTAAATTTAATATGGATGCATTTTTAGGGCTAATGGCATAACATTGCATAATTTGAGCACAAGCGGTCATTATCTTCGAGTACCTCCTATAGAATATTTACTCCAGATTTCACGGAGGGTAGCTTACTTGAAAGCTAGGTATTTCATCGAATGGTACTGAAATTTGTTACTTAGACATTTTTACATTATTATCATATTATTCAATGATATGAGTGAACTCAGTCTAAAATTTTGGATATATCGTATAGGCGTTATATCCCCGATTTTCCTTAATTGAGTAAATACCAGTTGNCATATCCCCGATTTTCCTTAATTGAGTAAATATCAGTTGTTCCTTAATTGAGTAAATATCATTCGCGTTGCAAAACAAAAAAAAAAAACAAATTCACTACATTTCAAATTCTATTTTGATGTCAATTTCACTAGGGTTCTTGAAGCCACCTAACATTTTGATAATACAATTCATGAGTTATAACTCAATATTATTCCTATAACGAAAGCATAAGTCTCGTAATGCTAAAATTAGCAAAAATTATAAAGCCTTAAGTTAAATTTGGATGGGGCCACTTTCGATTTCGAAATTTTAGCATTTATTCATTAATTAACCCGACTAAATGTTCAATACAAAGTATCAAATTTTATGAGAACGTATGACTGAAACTTTTACAAAACAATTAATTAGTAAAATTACTCAAAATTTTGATAACATAATATTCATAACTAAAGACCCAGTTTATTCTTTGATTCATTATTTTCGCAAGCGCATTGTGTGCGTGTGTAGGTGCATGTAATTATTTACACTTCTGCAATAATATCACTCCATAATATATACATTTTCTATTCCATAGATTTAGGTTTTTTGAACACAAAAATTTTGCGTATCTGACCAAAGCGCTTTGGGGAGCTATGACAAGCAATATGTTATACGCATGTAAAATGCGAATATAATTGTAATCAGCTATATAAGGAAGTCTTTGTTTTTGCTTTTGCAATCAGCTTCAAAGTATACTTATATACTTATATACATTTCTCATTTTTGTTCATATACTCTTTCTTTGTTTGGTTCGTTTTCAAAATATTTTTGTTTGCGTACATTATCCAAGCATCACTTTATTTTNGTTTTTGTTTGCGTACATTATGTAAGCATCACTTTATTTTGAAAACATTATTGAATTCCATTTGTCTTGTAGATATGATTNATTTTTGTTTGCGTACATTATCCAAGCATCACTTTATTTTGAAAACAATATTGAATTCCATTTGTCTTGTAGATATGATTTTGCCCTGATACGGATCCAATGCTTTTCATTGTGGAANTTTGCCCTGATACGGATCTAATGCTTTTCATTGTGGAATAATCCAAACTATAACTGTTCCTCTCTTCTTAATAATGTAATGAATGTTATGTAACGGAGATACCCGAAATACAAATAGATTATAAAGTTCAAACTTGAACAGTACTTTGAAGTTCAATCCTGTACCGTCTGTAATCGATTCGTAGTGGTTTCTGAATACAACTAATGTGATGAAAGCATACCTTAAGAAAAGACTTTGATTTCAAATTGTAAGAACTACTCAACATGATTGATTTATATATATACCACCACTTGGCTTTAAAAACAAATTCTTTTTAATATGTGCACACATACAACTCAATAATTTGAAAGTGTATACTGTTTTTGTTTAAAAGTTCTCCACACTCATGAGAGTTCTAAAATATTAATTTGTGCCGATAATGTCAGGTTTATATGATAAATCTATCTGTCCATTTGTATCAGATTGTCCGTCTTTCTGTCTGTCTGTCTGTCTTCAAAGAAATAATCTAGAAAGAATGTTTGAATTAGGATTATTACATTTGCCAGACAGTCGCTATGGAGAAAAAGTAAGCATATGCTTGAATTTGCTTCCAATCTCACCAATACATTAAAATCCCCTCACTTCAAGTTTTCCACAAGAACATTGCAAATCTATAAATTTTAATGACTAAGGTGAAATTACTATATATACAACCATAACTGGCGTGATTAGACGAATTTCAAGAGACCACTAAACCGCGAAAATTTTGCCTTTTGCGAATTATACTGGAAATATCGTCTAGAGTTGATGAAACTATGTATAACCCATCGAGTGTTAAATTTTAACAATAATAATGCGAGCTAACAAAATTCCAACACAGTAGTTTATTTTTTTGGATGACATTCTATTAAATATCTATTTTTTACGACAAGAAGAACTGTTTGGCCATTAGCCATTTTATTGGTAAATTAATAATACAACACATTTTCATATGTTAAATGTTAAAACAAACATAGAAACATATTTATGGACCATATGTTTATTGAAGAAATAGGCCTAATTTATAAAGAGCTATGGCGGGAGAAAAAACCTTGTGGATTCTCCATAAATTACTCAAATTTGATTTTACAGCACTGTTCTGATATTTCCATAATATTCCCGCTTTACCTTTTCCATCTTCACATTTCTTCTTCATTGTTCTCATACTTGTATGCATTCCAGCTGCTACACTTTTTCTAATTAAGTGTGCGTTTTTATACACGTCGCCAATAGAATTGGCTAATAGTATATTGTTCTTGGTTATACCATTGTAACACCTAGAACGAGCGATTGGACACCTTACAAAATATATGCCGATATGATCAGTATCAGCACAGAATTCGATATAGCGATGTCCGTCCGTCGGTCAGTCATCAAATCCTATAGAAATGCTTTGTGCTAGAATTACCAAATTCGCCACACATAATCTATGGAAATATGTTAGATCTAACTTCGAACTTTCACCCAATCCGACCAATATTTCTTCGAGTAGTTCCAGTACACCAATACTCTAAACCTATATGCTACCAAAAGAGGTTTTAGTGCAAAATTACTCAAATATATTCGATAATTGTACCAAAAATGAGCAAGATTGAATGAAATTCCAAGGTAACTCTAGTCCACCTATGTGGTTCCAAAAGAGAGTTTTAAGCAAATTTTGCTAGGGAAATTTATCAAATTCAACGAAATTTGAGTATTGATCAATAAGATTACCAAAAATAAATATAATAAATTGAGTTATCATAATTATGATCCATGTGTGTACCAAAAATGCACATAGATGGGATGAATCTCAGAAATACATCCAATACGCCTATGTAATCCGAAAAAAGCGGCTCTGAGAAAACTTTAATAGAATTGTAACATTCTTACTAATTCTTTATTGTTTTTACTGTTGCTTCATTCATAAAATAAAGTTTAGTAATATCTACATTTCTCTCATTATTTCTTAGACGGTCAAATTTCCAATCCAATTTCAATTTTTGTTTCTAAAAATAATTTTTCTCTTCAACTTTCTTTTGTTAATTTTGTTTATTTTTTTTTT
>JXOS01044898.1:0-10900 GCA_001015075.1 Cirrula hians
AGTCGGTTAAAACCGTCTGTCCATCAGTCAATGTTTTGTGATTATCACCGTTTTAGCTTTTAGCTCTATTTTACAGATTTCCCCCAAATCGGGAGTAAACGATCTGTGGGGGTATCCGAAGTGATTGACCGATTTTGCCAGTTCTCGAACTTGATCTTACTTACAAGATTTGTAGAGAAAACCAATTTTATCGATCCAAGGTGAGGTGAGAGTTATCGAGGTGAGAGACAGACGGACATAACCCAGTCGAATTTTATTTTTTGGATTCTATTCATATGTGTCTAAGAAATACATGGTTGGAAACGATTATTTCCCAGCTATATATTACTCATAGGTATAAAAATAAATTTAATTGGAATTTTTAATGATTATGTAATTTTTATTTTTCAGTTTGTATCTGTTTTTACTTTACATCCACGAAAATGTATGAAATACAACAAGTAAGAGTTTTACCGTCGGCTAAGGCTGACAGTTAGATCCACGTCAGTCCCATTATATTAAGAATAATTACTCTGTTAAAAGTTGCTTAGAGTTCTCTTTTCGGACCATGTAGAAGGTAGGTGAGTTTCATCCAAACAAGTGCATTTTTAGTACACAGTGACAGCGTTTAAAGGAAAACTGAATATATAGTCAACTACCGTATGAAAAATCANCAGTGACAGCGTTTAAAGGAAAACTGAATATATAGTCAACTACCGTATGAAATATCAAGCTTTTATATAAATTTGAAGGTTATGCTACGAAAATTTGTCGTCAAAGTATTATGAGTATTAAACATATATATTTCAACTTACAATTAAAACTCAAACTTAATTCGAAAAGCAAAAAGAAAGAAAAAAGAAAATATCAAAAACTTAAAAATTTTCCCGTACTGTCAATTCCTACACTTGTGATCCTGACTTCGAACATGAAATTTCGTTGAAATCGTTAATGTTTATGGCGAATAATTTCATCAGCAATATAATCATCATTACTATTCTTGTATTTGTCTTACAAATATGAAATCAGTAATCAGCTCTTAAATGCCTTTTTGTCAAGCTCTTTTTGGACTCCATACAGTTAATAATATCACTTTTAATTGAAACTCAGTCGCCATAAACATTTTAATTTTATATACGGATACTTAGTTTTTTCCCAAAATTTATTGTTTGGTTATTATAAAGCTGACGTGTGGATTATGTTATAGCATACTTTCAGTGAGATACGTATGTATTTGACTTCAGGCTTTGTGTCAATTGCTAAATAATTTTTTTGAATATCAATTTAATTGCATTTAAAAATTGCTTTTCTTTTTTTTCTTTTGAAGTGAATGCATGTGAAAATATACAACCCTTACTTGTATTCGTTTGAAGGACATGTGATACTGGCTTGACAGACTTCCTGTTTGTGGTTGCCTGAAGCAGGTATAAATGGAACGATGAAACAATAATGCCAATTGTGAATAGGTTAACGTAAAGGTTATAGTTAGTTCTAAAGGCTTACATACTTGCATGGCTGCTTACCTCTGCAGGTAAAAATGAAATTATATGTCTTGCCTTTTTGTAAATTCAAAGCAGAAATACGTGGAAAATACAATGAATTTCAAGTAATCATTGAGTAACATGATATAAGTAGCTTGGGTCATGATAACTCAGGGAACTGCATTGCATACGAACTGGCAAGAGCAGAAGCCGAACAGTTAAATGTTACTCCAGCATAAAATGCTAAACAAGACTAAACAAATTCTTGAGAAACCATACCATGGAAATCATACTGACACACTCTCATATTTTGAGCGCATTGATAGACAAAGAGTAGGAAATTGATTTTCAATCTCGATAGAATGGGAAGAATTGGCAAAGTGTTCGTACCGATTACATGGCATATAACGGAGTTGAGGATGAGACAGACACATCTATGATGCCACTGTTCTGTTTTATTCATTCATGCAATTATTCTATAATGACAATTTGAAAAAAATAAAAATTTTTGAAAATATTTTTAAATCTGTTAAAGATGTCAGAGTCCTTTTCCCAGACGCATGAGAGCTCATGACATTCGATCAAATAGTGGGAGAGATAAGAGTTCCTATTTGCCTATAAATAATTTATTCTTTAAAAAGTAGGAAGTAAGGCACTAAATTTTTCAACGTTTGTATGTGTGCTGTGTATGTTTTTATGTTTCTCTGAAAATTTTTATTAGTGAATTGATAATTTTCTTAGAATATGAAATGATAATCGTAGGCAAGTGTTCGAATTGAAAAAAAAAACCTATTTAAAATATAACTTCATTTAGTAAAATTTAAACTCTTTTTTTAATAATTTTTATTTCCTCATCTTTAAAAAAAATTGATTTTTCTTTTAGGTTAAATTAAATAAGTGTTTAAGTTAAAAGAAGGCATGTGTGCTGCATGTACATTATTAGTTTTGCATGAGTTGATTGCCTTGCAAATACGAATGGCTGCGTATGGCACGTGTACGCCACAGGTGTGTACTTCAGGCAAAGCAGTGTGTATGTTTTGCCAATTACCTTCAAGGAGACTCTGACATCAGCTGTTTGTATAAGTCGTTGCATACTTTTTGGATGAAGAAGGGCATAAAAGTTATTTATTTATATTTTCATTTCAATTTCAATCAAATATCATACTCTTATATTGTTTTGATATTACAAAATACTTTTCAAGAATACAGGTAATATATGGCAAGTCGGCGATCACAGTGAGACAACTAGTAGGCATAAAATTTGACTTATTGATTTAGTTTTTATTTTTAAATATAAATAGAAACTCGTAATGTGCTTTTTTGTATCATATCACCTATTCTTCGAAGTTTAAATGAACAACGCAACCGTAATTTTGCAGTGACATTAAAACAATTTATTTTTTTAGTCACTATTTGACCTAATGTAGGCATCGAATTTTAAAAACCCCATTTATGGTCAGTAGATTAAAAGTAAGGGTTCTAGAATTCAAAGTGTGGTAAGAGTCTGTAAGCAGCATCAGCATGAGCAATCATAAATTTAAATTTAGCAGAACCAGGTGTTGCGGTTAGAGCACTATTGTCACAGCCACGTGCTGTCCTGTGCAGCTGCCTTGGGCTGTCACAAATACTTCAATGGCGTCATAAAAGTAATGGTTGTTTCGACAAAGCGGTAGGCAGCAAATTAAAATAATTACTCAGCTCTATATATAAAATAATAAAATGATACTAAAATTCCGTTCAAATACTCACACACACAATTTGAGTAATTAAGGTGTGCGCCATTTTTGTTATGATTTACAGCCAATTAATTGCCGCTACACGGCCATCAGGCCATTAATAACATTAAAACAAATGTTAAAAATAGCCAAGTAAAGGAAATAAATTTAACCCAAATAAAGCGCTTAGACAAGCATGCAATTTGATACTGAAAGACAGCCATAAAATATTTGCTAAGGCAACCGCCAATTTTAACGAGAGTTGGCCAAGCCTTGAGCTGGCACAGCAATAACAAATTTTTGACTGGAGCATAAAAGCATTGCCAGTTTGTGTACAGCGTTTACCAAAAAGTATCCCACTTAAGTAAATTGCTTAAATTTTACATGTAGCGTCCAAACAGGCGTAATATGTACGCGCATAACCACACACACATACCCAGAGGCATGTTAAAGTTATACATTTTCAATGAATTGACACCTGAAGGTCGAACATTATAGCTAAAGCCTCAACTATGTGCCAAAGGTGACATTAAAATTTTAAGTTTGCCTTTTTTGTTTTAACAGTGTTGTTGCTTCTCTTAAGTTCTTTTTCAATTTTTTTTTTTTTAATTTTTAAAAATTATTTTACTTCAGTTTTTCTTGTCCTTTTGTAGTTTTATTACTCATTATTATTTGAGTGAAACTTATGAACGGCATGAGATTATGCGATTTTTGTGTAAAAGTCCTTGGGGAGTTTACTTTTAACTGAAAAACTTTTCTAATAATATTTAATGTGGCGTATAAGGTAGGAGACGGCCTTTAAATGATTATTAGAAGAAATAGTGGGTGTTACATTTTTGTTGCCTGATAGGAATTTAGGCCTGTGCCTCGTATGCGCTTAATAAACGATTATAAATGCATGGTTATGGTTTGGCTTCGTACACATTATCACATGAAAAAGCTTTTCCGAAATGAAAATTTGTTGTAGCATGTTGATATGAATGTATGTATGAGAGTGGCGAGTGGTCTTGTGCAGTAAAAAAAACTACGACAAAGCAGAGGTTGTTTTTTGATAAAATAGCTCAACGGGGCCTGATACGTGACATTGCATTTATAACAGTATTAACTTAGAAAAAAACAGGGAGGGTTAGAGAGAATTCGAGCAAAGCATTACTACCAGCTTTTTCTTTAATGATTCTCTAAAAATAACGACCCGAAGGTGGTATTAGGCATTGAAGGTTTATTAAAAATTCTGAGCAGCAAGCATTCCTGGAAAATGTGAATCTGTTCGGAGCAAATTGTAATTTTTTGCTTTTGTTTTGGAAGGGTTTAAAAAGGAGGATTGTTCGATAGTGTTTCGAAGAAGTATCGGGATCCACACTGATATATACCAGCTGAAGCTGAAGCTATATAGTCCGTTTCAAAAGAAGTTATCATGTGAAAATGAAACACTAATTTTAAATGGGAATGTAAAAAACATTCAATTCAAAGAATTGGACATTGCTTTTGACACATTTTCACAATTTTTCAGTCAGTTTGCGGATTCCACGCTAATAAAGGTATCATTCTTTTGTAGTAAGGCAATTAATCATACATACCTCGTAGGAATTGAAATGTTGCTCAGCCAATGCGAGTCATATCGATGAAAAGAAATGGTGGGTGGAGCTAAGTTTGGTGAGTATGTTAGTTTTACTTAACGTGTACGAGCATTGTCATGGATCAAAACTACTTTATCGTGTGTTCTGGTTCACACTGGTCAAAATATCAAAAGAATATTTTCGTATTTTCCTTCCCTATTTATCTTTCATTCAATTTATTTTGCACCCCTCTCGATCACTGCCATAGCTTTAGAACGGTCAGAAAATGTCTTTAATGACATTTAATATTTCTGCCTGAAAGTGCCATCGAATATTTTTTGTAACTCAGCGGCCTCAAACTTATTTGGTAGTCTTCCGCGTTCTTTATTGTTTACATCAAAATCATTTACTCTGAATTTTTTTGTGCAACCTAATTCTGATAAAGCATGCCAATGTATGTCTCGAAAAACATTTGACACGACTCTGTAGCACTTTTCTTCAAATGAAAACAAAAAACAAGCAAGAAAAGACAGTTACAGTCAGCCAACGTCAACAGTTTTAATTTTGATTTACGTCAATCTCAAATTGTTAAGTCCAGAGTAGTCACAATAATGAACCGTCGAAATAGATCAATGATTCTATCTTGATTCTATTTGTTCAGAATCCTCATTTCGCACCAAATGGGTATATTAGAGATATCTCTGATTTTCATCCAAACATGTCCCTTTTTGATTCCCACATCTATAATAATTATGATCACTCAATAATTAAATTTTCTTAAATTTCATTAACTTTTCGAGCAAATTTGGTAATACTTTCGTCGGTCAAAACCAACTTCAGAATGCACATTACCCATTCAATTTATAGGAGCAATAAAATATAACAAAAATACAAACTTTAAGAAACTTCCGATCAAAAAACGGGTATCAGTTTTAATACTGATGACTGATGAGACATACTCAAATTTTGCTCAAATTGTACAATCTTATGGCAATGACTTAAGAAGGCTTCTATACTAAATTTCAGTACATCCATGCCATGAAACATCCAGCTTTTATATTTATTTCTGTGAAATCCAGAGTAATATAGTAGTAAACGAAAAAAGGTTTGATATCAAATTTAAGGAGGATGAGATAAAACATACGGTTGTTATACTAATTACCGTGTAATCGGGATTAGACGTTCTATGGGAGGTACCCAATAACCGATAAATGCTTACATACCAAAGTTCAAGAGCATGTGATGAAACATCCGACTTTTATGCTATTTGCCCTGAAATCGGGAATATGGGACCCAAAGGTATCAACCGTTTTTGCTCAGTCTGAGCTTTTAGTTTTTACGGAAGTTATTGACCGATGAAATATGATCAGAAAACAAATTTTAGCAATCTATCTCAGAAACTGTCCGGGTTACCGACGGACATCGGTGATTACCCTTATTTGTTGATTCTTTGAATGTCTCTCCAACAAACATATTGTCCGAACCGATTATTTCACAAGCAACCACACAAAACTGAATAAAAGGCTCGTTCTTAATAAATATTCCCTATCGAGATATTGTATCTTGCCGGTCACTTCCTGTCGGTACCTCTGGAATACATAAATGATCAGCTTTAAGCATTGTCCAATTGCATGTAAGACCCAAGAGAGCTGAGAGCAATGCTTTTATTTGAAATCAATTATAATATAACAATAACATTCTTTTTCGAATACCAAAGCACTTAAGAATCTCTCAGGTATCACACACTTTATAATAAATTTTTATTATTATTATATAAGAACTTTGAGTTAACAGTTACTCGCTGATATTGCATGGAGCATGGCTTTTTATTTGTTAAATCGTAAACAGCACTATACCCAAGCAACAGTCCATAGAGTTCAAAGATGAAAAATATTGAGAGAAGGAAATTATAAATAATCATTTGCAACAATCTCAAGAAAATATTATCCACCCATTTCGAAATTTTTGAGCAATACCCCTTGAACTGAGGGTGCACTTCAAAGAGAATATAGCTGAAGCTGGAGGAGGGTATGATTAACTTCTTTGGCTTAATCATGATAACCTGTGTGCACAGTTAACTGATCTAAGCCGCTCCCATATGTGTTGGAATTTTTTTTCATTAATTTTTACGAACTTAGGAAGACATTTCGAATCGATTACACATATATTTTGCAGGGTTTTGCTGTCCCATAATCATTTCATCCATTTCTTTACCATTTTGCCAATATATTAAAAAACCTTTTTTCTTTTTTTTCGATTAATATAAGCAAGTCATTTTTCCAGTTCAAATTCTAAAAGGACGAGGACTAAATTGAACCTATACTCATGGCGCTTACTCTGTTCCCAATGTGTTGAAGGTGTATATATATTTATATAAATATATATACTACTTCACCATATTTGCCATGTCACTGAAAAGTTTCGTACTTCCGATAGTATGGTAAAGATCTTATGAGTATGGTGAACTATGCAACTCCCGTTGCAAAGCTAAATTCAGTGTAATTGGTTAATAAAATAATTTAAACCAAAAATCTAATTTATTTGTATTATTTTTGGGATAGTAATGATTTTAAAGGAAGGATCTACAGTTCGGAGCTTGAAATAGTTGCACATTCACATCACACATGGATTTTTGCATAGCTTTGTGAGGGAAGTTATATTTTTGTTCTTCAGCAAAGCTGTTGACTCGAATTATTTTTACGTCATTGTTCGGTAATTTAAAAGACCATTTTATCTTAATGAAATGTTTGAAATCGTACATAGCTGTGAATATACATAATTACATTAACGTAGTTTGTGCAATTGCCCCGACCGACGCCTCCTTAAAGTTGTAATGAGATATCAATAACATGCTCTACTGGATGTTACATATATATATTACATATGATACCATCGCACATTTATGACCTACTTCATCGAATAAATTCAGGAGCCTTTTTTCTTCCTGGTTAAGATGACCAAAATTAAAAGAATTAAAATAGATAGTTAAAAGTTGGTTTCTTTTTAAAACAATTTGGTGTTGTGTTGCCGGGTCGATTGGTTATTTTCACAAGCAACTGTTTGGTGTATATATGCGTTTTGTTTTTTTTTCAGCTACTAAGCGATCATTATAATTGAGTTAATAAATGAATTTAATTATAAACTTGAAATCTAAAAATGATTTTTTTTTTTAATTAGTAAAGTATTTGATGCTATTGGGTGTACCGGAGAGACCTCAAATTAATATTTATTTGCACTCAATAATGGAATTTCCTTACATTTAATTGATGATTGTGGCTAATTTTGCTTTATGCGCAATATTTGGTATGCCTACTGGAAGTAACTCTCATTTTCATTTAATAGTGCCTATACTCCAATAACGTTTTGATTCTATTATTGTTCATGCAAACCCAATTTTTTAGTGACAACTAAATGCAGTACACATAAGGATTGTAGGAAATATCGATCGGATTTTAATACCACCTTTGATCCAATATTTTCGCTTAAAATAAGTTGTATTCCAAATTTGGTAAATTATGTTCAAGCTTTTCTTCCGGGTTTTATGTTTCGTACAGATGGACTGATAGACAGACGGATATCGCTAAATGAATTCCTGTGGTGATCGTTATCAGATCAGGTAGATGGTGTCGGTAGTTGGCATGGCATGCATGGTAGATCTCCAATCATTTGTTCTGGATATTATAAACCTATGAACAAAATATGATCAGTTGCATTGGATTGGAAGAATTCGAAACTAATTGATTCTGTCATTAAAAGCGTAATCCCCGCTGTCAATTTTTGCCAACAATTTTCGCCATTTTTAAAATCGAAAAATTTAAATTTGTTTAAAAAATAAAAACAGAAATTTCAGCATTGTTTTGTAAAANTCGAAATTTAAATTTGTTTAAAAAAGAAAAACAGAAATTTCAGCATTGTTTTGTAAAAGTGTATTTTTTTTTTTTTAATTACGATGCTTGTCGTAAATCGGAGTAAAGCAATTAAGCGTCTAAGCGTCTTTTAAGTGCTTATCAGCATTTTCAAGAAACCTCAAGCACAAATGACACATATGTGTGGTTTTGGAATATAAAGAACAATTAAATGTGTGCGCAACGCTAGTGCTTTACTTTGACTTTTGAAGGTAATTCAATTTCTTCCATGAAATGAAGTACACTGCGAATGCCATGGCAAAGCGAAATCCCTTACAGCTTAGTGCCTGTGAAAGTTGAGGTGGCATCTGTCAGTTTGATAAAGTTTCAAATTTAAGAGTAAATCGTGTAGCAAGTTAAAGCATGCGCTGTCAGCGCTTTATAGAACATGAAAACTCTAACAATTTTTCCTTGGGAAATTTTCTCTTACGCTGTGGTGAGTTTCTAACGCCAAATGTTAAATATTAAATTTCCTTGAACTTGAGCTGCCAAATACAACAAGATTAAAAACAAACAATGTTCATTGATATCCAATTGAATTATTGTATATGTGGCACTCAAGTACATCAAATGTTATTTGTGCTTAATTATTTCATTTTACAAAATGTCACTCATACGGGTCGGCGGTCAAAATTCAATACACCTTCTGTCAGGTGAGTGGTGTTTGCGTTTTATGCGGACGATTTGATTTTGACAATGCATTAATTAATACTGCAGCTGAGAATAATTGGAATGCAAATTAATAATGCATATTGTATACATATTGACGATATTAATCTAAATGTTTCAATGCTAATGAGCCGAGAATGCTTCAGTGTAATTTATGCGAAATATTTTACTTATACTGTTATTATATATATGCTACATAAGTCTTTTGGAACGTTTTAATTTATTAATTTTTTTTATTTTATGGTAATTTCTTTCACTACCTATCCGTTATAGATTGTGGGTTTTATTCAAATACTTTCATCGATAGTGACTCAAATTTAGGCAATTTTATCATTGTTTTCATAATAACGGATCTGAGTAATTTTACGCTTCATTTGAAGAAAATTAATTATTAATACAATAACAATAACCAATAATAGTTGGCTAAGTAGTTATTCTTTATAGGTACAAATTCGAATACTATATATAAAGTAAATCACAAAATTTAAAAATAGTTTATACTACTATTCAAATTTTTTANATTTAATGTAAATCACAAAATTTAAAAATAGTTTATACTACTATTCAAATTTTTTAAGAGAATATACAACGTTGACATTACGATGTCGGTTGGTCTCCAATGAAAATTATTACTGTGTATGAATATAAATATTAAAATTAAAATTTAACTATTAATGTAGCATTTATATAAACTAATATATTTTAATAAATTAAATTAAAAATACATTTTTTAAATAAAATCAACCATTCGTGCTGGACTTAATTTTTTTTATTCATTGTTAAAATAGCGTTGCCGAAAATTGATACCGTAATTCTTTCCACAGTGGCCATATTCCTAGGAAGAACACGACAGATTCAGCATAGTTTTGATGTTTTTTTTTATAGTCTTTTTTCATTCTTTATATTACATTCTTCCTTAAAAAAATTAACGTTCTATTGTATTTGATGTCCGTTGGTTATGTATTTTCAACCTTGTCTTTAGTCTAGCCTTTTAAAAATCTTTTACTGGATTCTGCTTTTACATGCAGGTCTCATAATGTTTTGGCCAAGTGCTCCTTTGTCTTCTAGGCTGGTGGTTTTCTATTCCATTTAAAAAATTTAAAAATCAAGCTATTAGCTGCTTGGGTGGTTAATGTAGCCACAATTAATGGGTATATTCCCACATATCGCATAGGCAAATTAACGCATGTAAGTGTCCACATTTGGAGACAGTTTCTAATTTTAGAACATAATTTTGAGTCAAGCTTGGCAAAAGCAATGTATTATATGTTTCGAAATTATAAAGCATTTTCTGAAAAACTTCTTGTTTGAATTCGGTGCTGTTTATTTTTTGTAATTCCTGCTAACAGCTTATATGGAGCAAAATTAAAAAATTCATGCAGTACTCGATCTCCTCCAGTTGTCTTGATGATTATTGTCGTATTCAGAATACTTATTATTTCCTATCTGCTCATTTCATCGTCTTACTCCTCTGAGATTGTTTTTGGGTACAACTTGATNTCGTCTTACTCCTCTGAGATTGTTTTTGGGTACAACTTGATTATGTAGCGAGAAGTTTTGGATACTCGGAATGTATTTTTGGAACCTCCGTACTA
>JXOS01044984.1:353-12403 GCA_001015075.1 Cirrula hians
TTTTTTTTTTTTTAAGATTTAAATTGTTATGGGATACTCCTAGTATGTTGATGGGCAAACTCTGCTGAAATGGTTTTGCACATGTCTCTGGTGGGATCCCAAAGCTTGTGCAGATCAAAATTCAGATCGGCATAGGTTCTGGGAATTTGCATAAATCAACATGTTTTCAATAGCAGTCATATCCGAACGCTGTAGACACTATCAAAACCAAGTTTGTACGGTAAGTGCCTTGTGTTTTGAATGATTTTTTAACTGAAACATAAGGCGCATTTTGCTGGAGGATTGCGAGATACTGTTTTGTCGGCTTAATTGCATCAATCCAAATCAAAAATGAGTCGATTCCAAAATTCAAAACGTCAGGCAACGTATGGATACTTGGCCATGCCTCATCATCATCTGCTTGGTCGAATATTCATAGCGAGAAAATCATGCTCAGTATTAGGTGGGCCCAGCACGGTCTAGTGTAATATGAGCTGGTTCAACCGAACGAAAATACAGCCGAAGTCTCATGTCGACAATTGTTGTGTTCGCGGATCATTGCGAGTAAAACGGAAGAAATACGCGGACCGACGCGACAAAATTAACTCAGTGTGTCTCCTTGGTTGTTTTATCTAACGCTTTATAAGTGTGAATTTTATTACGAAGTGGTATAAACGTTAAAAAGTTAAGGGCAAGGAGATAATGGGCTGTATTGTTATTACAATTTGTGTTTTACTACTTGACAATCGTTAGGTTTACCATAGCATTTTTCAAAACAATTTACTCGAATTAAGTACTGCGCCAAGATCGCCACGCACGCCACGTAAAAGATGAGCATAAAAGTATATGAAACTTTCAAGATGGCAACAAATTAACTTTCAGCAACCATGTACGGGCAAAAATGCGCCATTTTGGCTTCACATAGATAATTCAAAATCAGAATGACATTTTACTGTCAAAGCTTTCCGAAAACATTAATTCCACATCATAAGATTTTCAGCTTGAATAGCTGCACATTTCCATGTAAACATGGAGCGAGGCACGTCTGCAAATACAGCGACAAGTCTGTTTGGTTAAAATAAAACAACAAACAAGCAGCAACAGCGACGCTCAAGTATAGCAAAACTATGATCACAAAGCAAACCGCAGCCAATCACGCGCAATGCATATACACGCATACACACACATTTACATAGGCAAGGGCAGTGCATCTGCATACCACGCGCAGCGAAAACTTTTCGATCAACGTGTGTACGCGATTGTCGTTGCAAGTAAAATAAATTGCCGCAAAAAGAAACAAAGAGCGTAAGCCAAAGCGTAATGAAAATAACGAAAAAAATCAGCATACAAATACCGCAAATACCACAGGTTTTACCTTAGAATTTCGCTTGAAAGGTAAGAAATCAAAATAAAACTTCAAAAGAAATGAAAATGAACACCTATAAGCAACAGCAAATTCAAAACTACGTGCATTTGAAAAACGGTGCACTTTTGAATTTGTGTAATTCGTTGCTTGCGCTCCAGCTGCTGCACACTGGCTTCCAACAAAAACACTGCGTTACATTTGTGCAATTTCAGGTATTGAATTTTCGAAACCACGCATATGCATAGGAAGTTATATGTGTCGTATGTGTGCCTTGCGCAAACGTTTCCATGCTTTTAGTGCAGAAGAAAAAAGCGTTGCATAGCTTGAGGCGTTCGTATAAGTGTAAAGCCCGGCGCGTTTATCTGCTAGTGAATTATGCATACGAATTCAAATGCAGATTGTATGAATGATAGAAGCCTTTTTCGAAGATTCCTCGTGTGGCCGCCGCATCGTAACGAAGCCTGAGGCTTCAGCGGCACATCAAAAGTTTACCATAGCTGACGCAGAGCTGCTGCAAAGAAAGTGTGTTCAGGCTTTGGGCTAGCAGATATTGTACCAATAGGCCTTTGAAAAACTAGACGTAAAACACACAAAACATTGAACAAAGCGGTGTTTGGGAAGAGCGATATTCAAAGTTGAAAAAAAAATATGCTGTATTACGCCATTCCTCGGATGTATAGGAATTTTCAGGTCTTGATAATTGCCAGAATTTTTGAAAAAGATATGAAATCATCCTTATGACTGATAAAAGTCCATGCAAATATAAATTTTTAATATTTATTTTAATTTAATTAAAGAAAACAATTAACTTCAGAGAAAATTAAAATGTGTTAAAATTAAAATTTGGCCCTGGAACGCGAATAAAAAAGAAATACCACATTAAACAAGAGAGATGGTATAGTGGGTCAAAATCTACTACCCATCAATGATTCATTTCATATCATCAAAAAATTAGGCTCTCATTTCGAACATATCGTAGAATATATGCAAGGGTATAGCATTGGATAAGTCACAAAAATTTAATGCTGATGTCTAATTTTACAATGTCATGACAATGACCAAAAAATGCTCGCATATTAAATTTTAGTGAAATTAAGCATGTGCTCTACCTCAAAAATTACTGAAGTTATAGCGCTCCGCATAGCTAATGGACACAACAATCAATTACAGATCTAATTTCATATGTTGGGACCAGAGCAAATGAAATCAATTAAGTTGTGTATGCAAATATTTCTTCACAGCTGATTTCCAATAATTATTGCTTGGGACCGTGGATTCTATACAGTTGACACCGATTTATTGTATTCTAATAAAAGGTGCAATAATATCTTATGAAATCTACAAATTTCTCTTGATACGGTTCAGAAATAGTATCAAAAATCGAAAATAAAGCTCAATACCGAGAAGATGCAGGTCATCTCTTTCATGTGGCAGAGAAAGTCTTACAACCTTCTAAAGGTAAAATTGAGTATGTACAACTTTGAATTCCTATGGCAAAGTGAAGTGAAAAATCTTTCTGTTCTCTTTGATCAAAAACTTATCTTCAAATCTCATATCAATAACTTCTTGAAAAAATACAACATGTGTTAAACTGTTATGTCCTCTTATACATGCAAAAGTCACAGCTAAGTTCGGCTATCAAGATTATTATGAATAAGGTAATATTTCAAACCATTATGCTCTATAGATGTCCAGTATAGGGAGATTGCGCAAAGTCTCATATATCGAATTCAAAATTAAATTTTAAAAATGGTTTTAAATTTACCCATCATATTATTCAACAAAATCTCTACGTGAAAATTTCTTAGTTGAAATGATGCAATTTAGAAAGCTAGCTGAGAAATTCAGTGCGAAATGCCAATTATCATTCAATCATTTAATCGAATGCCTACAAATAAAGTAGAATTATTTTAAGTCTCCTTTAGTCTATAAGTTTTTATCCCAATTGAAAAGACGGTTTTAGATAGAGTTTCATTCAAGTTCGGATACTATTTTGGAAACTAAGAAGAGGATAATTTTTTTTCATTTGCAATAAGATGAACATTCTATAGAAATAAGTTTTCTTTTATCTTAATACGGTTTCTAGAAAGACTTTCCAAGTTAAGGTGAATCTAAATTGTTATACCTTTCCATAAATAAAATAAATTAAAATAAAGTGATCTGGTTCTTATTCATTTATTAGTATATATTAAATGACGCCGGAGCTGAACACCTTAGTAGCAATTTCTTCTTCCCGTTTAATTTAACTGTTAATTTTAATAATAATTTATCTATTTAAATAAATAAATAAAATAGCGTACATGTTCATTTGTGAAGAAAGAAATATGTAAAAAACAATTTTGAACAATATGGCGCAATATGTACTGATTTTCGACAGTATAATGTTACTTGATGAAGATCTTGATCTCCATAAATTTCAGATATCTTATTAAATTAGGAAAATATAACGCAGATTCGGTCTTCCTCTTGCAACTACCAACTTTTGGAATCGCTTACCTTGCTAGTTTGATGTGACTTACATAAATCGTATGTATGATATTTCTTCCTGAGGTTCCCAATGCAAGTTAAAAGCTAACTGCGATCTTAGTCATAGTAGAATAGTACTACGTACTACGTTTTATTTTCGGGCTGATATTTTTGATTTTGTAGTTGGAGCCTAGTTCAATTTTTGACAATTTTTCTCATGCTTGCATCTTTGCACATTAACACAACTGTTAGAACCATTTTGTGGTAATTTTAAATAAATTATGAGAATACGTGACATAGCTTTCATTTACTTTGCCATGCCCACATCACCAGCACAACCAAGAAGCATCACATTCTGATAGCGTAACTTTGTTTGAGTCCAGCAGCACAAATGTCACAGGATCATATCTGCAAGCCATTTTGCATCAAATTGTTCGCAAAGGTCAGTTCACCAAACGTTCACCAAAGTTTTGTATTTCTAAGCATTATTTTTGAAAGCCTTATTATTTTGTCCAGAACCCTGATATTTTCGTGTACTTGTTTGGCGAAACAAAACTTGCCTTAATACGAACGAAAAGTTGGTGCGTGTCCAGTAATTTCGACAGTGTCCTAATCAAGATTCGTTACAGCATGCACATCTGGCCGATGGTAAATATACACATTGGAAGCCAAACTGTCAATTTGTATTCAATAACTCTCATCATGCTTGGTTGAATGAAAAAAATGATATTGATTGAGATATTGAGAGAAATGTGAAAACAAAGAACTTTCAAAACTATCGATAATTAAAATTATATGGTAAACCAAAAAAAATCAAAGTAAAATCAGTCATTCAATTCAGAAACGCATCAAAATATTACAAGAGCAGAAAATTTCCGTAATTACCGATGAAACAACTTGTATTAACACATAAGTAGGTGAAGTAAGTTGAGTAAAATTGGTGATAAAACGCCAGAGAACAATATCCGAAATGACCGATTTCGCTTATATCCTAGAATAATACGACAACTACGAAAAACGTCTACGTCTANGGAAATGACCGATTTCGCTTATATCCTAGAAGAATACGACAACTACGAAAAACGTCTACGTCTACGCTTTTCTTTTGTGAAATGTAGTGTATGGGAGGTACCCAAATTTATTGTCCGATTTGGTTTAAACTATAAAATAATATGGAATGATCCAAAATGCATTCACACCGAGTTTCAGTACAATGCGTTGAAACACCTAGCTTATATCGGGAGAAATCGAGGGAAAACGGTATATAGGAGGTACCTGAAATTATAGACCGACTTTGCTCAACTTGCAATTTATTATGGGAATGACCCAAAAACGCTTCCATACCCAATTCCAGCACAATGTGATGATCTGGGTTTCATTCTTAATTCCGTGAATTATGGAGAAATTTATTTCTGTGAAATCAGGATTAAATGTTCTATGGAAAGCACCCGAAGTTATGAACTGGTTTTGTTCAAATTGTACAGTGTTACGATAATAAAACAAAAACGCTTCCATACGAAAAAAAATAAATGGTATATGGAGGTCCTTGAAATTATTCACTGATTCTTACAATTTTCTAATTCCATAGCCATGAACCTGCTTCTTTACTAAATTTCAGGCGCATGCAAGGAAGATCCTGGATTTTTTATTAATTTTCATGAAATCAGGGGTAAATATTCTTTGGTAGGTATCTGATTTTCATAAAACAGTGCCATATTATGGAAATGACCCAAAAACACTTCTATACAAAATATCAGAAGCATGTAAAGAAACACCCCGATTTTATGAAAATTTTTTTTTAAACACGGGAGTAAACGTACGGTGGGGTGTAGTTGATCTTATTTTTTACAAAATATGATGAGAATCCAAATTTCATTAATCTATCTCAACAACTACTCAAGTTATCGGCGGCACAGACAGACGGCATCGCTCAATCGATTTTTAGTTTATTCTATGCATATGTCTACAAAAGACTTATAGCCGGAAACGATAATTTTCTTGCATTACATACTTTGCACATACCCATATTACCCCCAGCCAATTGACTGATGGGTTAAACAAACATTCCCCCTTGAAGCTTTGAGTACATTGCTTTCGACTATAAAAGAGTTTTCAATAGAGAGAATATTAAAACGAGGAAGTTATATTTGACATTGACATTTACCTACATAATACCCACCAGTCATTTCATTCTTAGTTGAAATTTAGTTATCGACTATTAATATTATTCAGAATTCTTAAACACAAAAATTATAGTTAACATTAGTAATCCATAGCTTATTTTGGTGCAATGATTTCAAGGACATTACGGGGATGTTAACATAGTCTTACAATGTCCAATTCCAAATGAATGCATCTATTGGCTATTTTAGTTGCGATGACTTTAAGTGCCTTATCTTTATTTAAGTAAAATCGAATTCATATGAAAAAAACAAAATATATTCATTAAAGTGAATCGGATTATACCAACAACGAGAAAATACCTTAATAGGATGAAACACCAACCACTTATGAATATTGCTATATACGTTACCCTAAATTTTTAAGCGATTTAGTTGAATTTGAAGAATGTTATAGCAAAAAAAGTTTTTATTCCAAATTTCAAGAGCATGCGATCATTTACGAGGAATTGGAAATAAACACCATGTGCGAGATTCTTGAAAGCATAGACTGATTTGGCCCATTCCCGAATTTAACTATCTAAAAATATAATCGAGTGATTGTGTTTTCTATGCATTGCATACTGTACACAAACCCACATTAACGCACTAGATGTTTGAGAAGTGTTAATTGAAGTGTCGGATCATATCTAACTACGACGTATTGATTTTATGATTTAATGAAAGTTTCGTATGAACCCTTTATAAATAGATGTGATCGGTCTACAAATTTTAATTAGATCCATTGACCCAGCTCCTCCACAAAAATCAAAATCTATTCATTCTTTGTCCTAAGTGCTAGCATTTGATATTTCTTTTTCAAAAATAAGTTGTTATTGTTAATTCATTGTTCGAAATTACCTATTCGAAAATTGAGTTCAGTAAGAAATGAGTGACATGTTTTAGTTACTTCCAAAAATTTATTTTCTTACTTTTAATGCATGCCTGTAACACTCCATGCCAATGACACTTAAAATGTTAATATTAATATTTTCATTAATTGACATTAAATAATTAAAATCATATATGCGCACACACACACTGTACATACATAAATGTACGTAAAACATAGAATTTAGACAAAAAAAATTGTAAATTGAGGTTAAAATTAAAACTGCGACTATGCACTGCGTGGCCATTGCTGCGCTATCACACTTTACTGGAATTTATAAACATAACCAACACAAGGAATAGAAATAGCAGGACCATTAGGAAGAAGGCGAAACCTCCGCGTTGGTGAGCCAAACTAAAGCAGGCATACGTAAAGTTCGACATGATCTGGAATGCCTGCCGCCAAATGTTGAACAGACGAATCTGAGGATTCGGCGTAGTTGGCGTTATCACTTCCGGAGCTGTATCGGCGAGGTGACGTGCGGATACGTAAGATGGCGTTACGATTGTGTATGTTGTGTAAGAAGTGCGCTGCGGGTGTGGTAGATCTTCAACGGATTCGACTCCAATAAATGAGCTTTGTGGAGTGCAGCGCTGCTCGAGTACGGGGTATGGTATTGTTGGCTTTGGCTCAGATATCGGCATGTTTGGCGTGCAAGTGGTTTTGCATGACTGCGTTGTGCCAGTCGCTACCTCTTCATAGAGAGGAACGTTCAGGTGTCGCTGTTCTTTGTGCACTGCTGGTGCGTCAAGATTCAGTTAATGGCTAGAATTTTCAATTTAACTCTAAGCGCTCTACTTACATTTACCCCCGGCGGTAGCTTCTAAAAGCGTATTCTTTTCCTCACTATCAGAGCTGCTCTCCAGCCGAAAGTTCTCGCGTTTTGTTGCATAAATGCTGACAAGATTCAAATCTACGGATAAACAAAGAGTCAACGTATGCTGTGTTATGAGCGATACTGACTTACTGCCATTATGCACAGCCTGATGCAGGTACGGCTCACTGCTGGTTGTTAGCCGCTGCTGGTGTGGTGTGCTATGGCCCTGCAGCTCATCGATGTCTTTTTGAAAGCGTTTAAGCAGCTGTGAAATATCCTGTAGCTCCTCCATAAAGGTTTCCTTGTTGTGCACAGCATTCGGTTGCAAAGTCTCGAAATTGAATTGCTTCAGGCTACGCAGCAGGGCTTGGCTGCTAAGGCGTGCCGTTTTCATCAAAGCTTCCGTATTCCTTGGTCTTGCAAAACTACTACCAGTGGGTAGATACTTGAAGGTATTGTATTGTTCTTGCCAGTGTCCACGCTGCTGCTGATATGGTGTTTTTCCGGATATGTTGCTGGCCGACCAACGCGGGTTTTTACGAAATGAGTTGTGCAGCCTATACCCATTAAAGGAACGGAAAAGATCTTCATTCGCAAAGGTCGGTGTGCTTCGCTTGGCGCGCCAGTTTTCAATAGTCAACGATTCATTCGACTTGTGGTTCGGTGCGGCTACTGTTTTGCGTTCTGTTGCAATGTCAAATTCGTGTAGACACTCGGACAGACGACAGCAATTGCTGCCCGTGGCATGTAAGTGCACCAACTGCTTTTGTGCGGAATCAGTGCTGCTCTCGCCAGTATGCGTACCCTTCAGGCGCAGCGCCGTATTCGCTGCTTCGGTCGTCCATTTGGCATTCATTTCCTTAAGCGCCACTAGTGAGTACGTAATGTTCTTGGCCACGAAGGCCTGTGGGTGTGTTGTGAGCTCAGATTTGGGTTGCGTTGCCATAGGCAGCGCCTCATAGTACACCTCGGACGAGGATTTGCTTAGCGCCTGTGCATCAGCTAACGATGTATTGGCACTATCATATGTGTTAACTATGCAAGTGTTGTCCTGCGAATAACACGCTTGTTCAGCGCCACTGCTATTTCTGACCACTGCCATGTCATGGCATTTCCTTTGCTTGGCATTAGCCTTTTTGTACTTTTTGCGAGCACTCGCCTCACCATGCACGCACTTAAGCAGTGTCTGACTACTCGTTTGGCACTCGCAGCATTCCATATTTTCCGTGCTGTAGTCCTTGCTTAATAGTTTAAGATCCGCTGCTGGGTAGATGCTCGTTCGTTGTTGCTGCGCCAGTTGCTGCTTACACTGCTTACGCACAGCTGCTGCTTCAGCGTGCCGCTTACGATTATCCTTGCTGAAGTACATGTACGTAAAACCCTGTATACTGTAGTATGCTCTTTGCTTTACTAATAGTAATGCAGAAATCTAATTATCCTTAAAGTTTAGTTTGCGCATAGAAAATACACACACGTGGCAGGAGTAGTAGCGATAAAAGAGGTAGCGATGGTAGTAGAAGTGCGAGAGGAAACAAATTTCGATACGACGTTATATTCCAAAATTCAACGTTTCCTTTTTCTTCACGTGTTCAAAAAATAAAAATAGTAAAAAATAAAATTGTCGAATTTCATCAAATCTAAACACACATTTGACGAACTAATAATAATAATAATATAATAACTAACAACGCAGATATAGGAGGGGTTACATTAAACTACTTAAAATTCTCACAAATCAAAATGAAATGTTAGACTAATGTAGTAAACGATAAGATATAATAAACAGTTACTTAGTTTGAAGAAATTTCTACTCAAAAAGAGACTTCAAAACAAAACACTTTGACAATTAGCTTAAATGGCAATAAGGAATTAAAACATCTGCGCTGTAAATAAAGTGAGGACTGAACACATTGATTATGGCACTCTCAAACAAGACTCTATGAGAGAACTTTACAAATGCTAACATGATTTAAGCTGACTCGAATGCAAAGTGATTTACATGAACAGTAAAAATACCAAAACTAATATATTTAACATTATTACAGTAGGCGATTATAAATTATCACACATCTGCTGAGTGGTGTGCTTCAAAAACCATTTATTAGGGAACATGTCAATTTGGCAGACCCCATTCCTGTGCAGTGGTCTGATAACGTTTATTGTAGGCATACTTCGACTCATTGTCGTCCTATGCTTTGCGTATATTGTAGCAAACATTATTCACAAGTGATCGTTTTTGTCGTTAAGTTGGCAATACAACGCATTGGAAAAAAATCCAAAAATCGTCAAAGCGGAGTTTGTCACAAATCCTGCATTACAAACAAAATTTCGATACACTAGTTTAAATAATTATTTTCGAAATTATTAGTTATGAGAGTGTATTTCTGTTGAAAAAGTGTATGGATACAATCTATACACTCATATTTTATTACATTGCTTAATATATTATTTATTATTTAAGTTGAATTGACTAATGAAGAATATCTAATACGCGTCTATTCGTGGCCACCCAAACTATTCGTGGCCACCCAAACAACTTTTGCTCACTTAATTCTTCTTAATAACTAAGCTAACAAATTTAATAAACTAAGCGTTAAATTAAAGTAGGAAGAATTGCAAAAAAAAAAAAAAAAAAAAAAAAAAAAAAAAAAAATTATAAATTTCAGCCATTTCAATTTTCGTTTGTTTGAAATTAATTTAAAACATTCTGCAGTTTTTTTATTGAACTCTGCTTTAAATTAATTAAAAATTATTGCAAATTATTGAAAAAATTAAGCGTTAAATTAAAGCAGGATGAATTGCAAAAAAAAAAAAAAAAAATTAAAAATTTCAGCCATTTCAATTTTCGTTTGTTTGAAATTAATTTAAAACATTCTGCAGTTTTTTTATTGAACTCTGCTTTAAATTAATTAAAAATTATTGCAAATTATTGAAAAAATTAAGCGTTAAATTAAAGCAGGATGAATTGCAAAAAAAAAAAAAAAAAATTATAAATTTCAGCCATTTCAATTTTCGTTTGTTTGAAATTAATTTAAAACATTCTGCAGTTTTTTTATTGAACTCTGCTTTAAATTAATTAAAAATTATTGAATGTTTAGAAACATTGGAAATATCAACATTTATCATTAACATAGTAAAATGCCCGTGCAATATCTGTTCGATTGTAGCGTTTTCCGTAAATAATATGAAGAAAGAAGAGCTTAAATTACGAAAAAGATAGAAAGCAGTTTAGGCAAGACCCGCTAAACATTTCGTTAAACTCCAATAAACCTCTCTACTCAAAATTAATGCACTAGCTCTTTTGTAGTCTTAGCGAGATGCAATAGCCGTTCAAAGCCAACTTCATAATACCAATCCGTCATCCATCCGTTTTATAGAATACCAATACAAAATTTTGCAAACTTCCGATGAGATAGGTGGACATTTTTTTCTAAAGTTCAGCAGCAGGCAATGCAACACCTGGATTTTAATGATAATTATGGACTGATTTCATTCGCATTTGACTTTGGGCAATGCCCCAAAATGCTTCTATACCAGCTGTAAAATTACTGACTCCAATGCTAATTTCTTGCAAATCGGGATAAACATTTATTGAACCTAATATGTAAAAATTTGACAATTTGACAATATTCCCTTTACTTACAGGAATGTGGAAACGGTTTACGAGAAGAACACAGATTATTGAACTAATTTCGTTAAAAATGTCCTAATACCTCAGAAATGCTTTTTCTCCAAATTTTAGTACCATTCAATGAAATATTTGGATTTAATGCTAATATCAGTGACATTGGGAGTAAATGTCCGATGTGAAGTACATGAAGTTTTTGCCCGAGCTAGCTAAATTATGAAAAGACTTCGCTTTATTTTTCCAAAAATGCTTCGAAAAAGAGGTACATTAAATTAATTACTCACATATTACTCAAGTTAACGGACAGAAGAACAGAAGGGCATCGATATTTAGCCTTTATTTGGATTATTTGAATATGCCTCTAAGAAATATTTAACGGATATGATGTTTCCTATCCATTACATACATTGCACAAATCCATTATACTCTAAGTCCCGCAAAGACTAGAAAGCTGCCATGTTTAAAGTCGTTACAAAATTTCATTTTCATAACGTTAAATTTTAAAGTAAATTTTTCAATGAAGTTACACTGGGGTTTCAAATATTTGCAATGCTAGGCTCATTTATATGACAAATTTGAGAAATAGGAGAAATGTGTTTAAATGGGCGAAAACGATTCCTGATAAAAATTATTACATAATTACTTACAAATAACAAAAATAAACAATGAATTTAAAATGGTTTTGNATAAAAATTATTACATAATTACTTACAAATAACAAAAATAAACAATGAATTTAAAAT
>JXOS01045105.1:1218-16202 GCA_001015075.1 Cirrula hians
TAAAAAAAAAAAAAAAAAACGGCATTTTAAATTAAATTAAATTAAAAGTAATAAACACAACAAAAAATGATGTTCGAATGTAGTGGCTGACTGGCCTTGACTGGGCTGCAGCAGCAGTTTGCTTGGAGTGTGTTTGTAGTCAGTGCCGTCAGTGCTGTACGGCGGATCAGCTGGCGCAGTTGAGAGCGCGGTTTTATAGCGTTTGTAAGAATGGCATCATATCGGGATGGTTGGCGCACACTGCATTAAATTGCAGCGGATAGTTTTCGCGTATTTCGTTGATTAGGCCTAAGGCATTCTCATAAGTCTCATTGTCTTTGAACTCCTTCTTGTAGAGCACGTGCACCGCAATTGCAAGTATATGCTCCAAGTGCGTTACAAACTTCTCGCGTGCTTGTATGTAGATCAATTTGAAGCAACGGAAAACTGCTGTATTTTCATTAGTATCCTCTTTCAGTGGCAAATGCTTCAGGAACACTGGCAGCACGGTGTCCAGTGGTATCAATGCAACATTCGTAATAATCAAACGCGCTAGCGCACCGCAAATATTATCGATGGCACCAATGCTAGTCTCCTTGCTGATGTGCTCCGACAATGCGTGCAATATAACTGGATAGGAGCTGTAAACAGCAAATTGAATATTGAATTAGTGTAATGATGTCAAATAGTCGCACGAAACTTACGCAAATGATTTCTCCTCGGCGTAGTAGACCATTTCGCCCAAGCCGAACACAGCATTCTGTCGTACTTGGTCATAGCTATCAGTCAAGCCCTTCAAAAAACGTGGCATTAAGTCATCAAAATACAATGCCGTGCATTGTTGCAAGCCTTCGAAGCACTCGGCCAAGCAACCATACGCGAAGGACCGGTGTTGCTTGAATTCGTCGTTGTCCTTAGCTTTGTCCTGCCAAAAACAAACAACAAAATGCATAATATAATTAATATATATATTGGCTTAGGCCGAAAGGATGCTACAAATCGTTTCTAAAATATGTTTACTCTTAAAACCAAAGGAGTCGTGAACAGAATTGACTCAAATTACAAGCAAAAATTAAATTTAATTTCCCATTGTTAGTAACTATTAAAACCCTTTTTTGCAACTACATTGACATTGGTACCTCTAAGCTTCATCCAATTATGTTCATTTTTACTAAAAAATTTAATAAATGGTACCTCTGTTATGAATTTTTGACAAATTAAGTAGGCATTTATCGCTAATTGCGCACAAAACCCTCTTTTTGTACGATATAATAAGTGTAGCATCTGTACCTCCGATTCTTGTCCTATTGTAGCCAATTTTACTAGACGCTAGTATAATATTTGTGTCATTTCATTATGAAATTTCATTCAAATTAATCAGTATTTGAGGGTAAACTATCGAAAAATCTATTTTTCGATCATTATTTGGCATAAAATCCTCGCTTTCGAGCATATGGGTGTACTGAGGTACCACTTACATCGCTCCTATTATGCAGATTTTTACTAGACGAATAATATTCATTTAACCTCAGTGATGAAATGTCATAGTATTACATTGGTGGTAAATATGCCATTACACCCCCTCTTTTTCGACAACATAGATGTACTGGATTTACCTCTGATTTTCATCCATAAACGCCCATTTTTACTATATGCTTGGTTACCTTTTATTTCATCTCAAGCAATTTATTTTATTAAGCAGTATTTATAACCAATTTGGCACAAATCCCTTTGGTTCGACAATAAGGGTGTCCCGCAGGTGCATCTGATGCCCCTCCGCGTTATTTTATTACCATTATTAAATCTCTTTAAAATGAATCAGTTTTAGGACTAATCTAGCATAAATATCACTATGTCAATGAAGGTTCCTCCGATTCCGATCCTATTATAGGTCATTTCAGTAGATGCTTGGATAAGATTTATTTCATTTCAATTATGAAATGTCATAGAATTAACACAGTGTTTGGGGCTAATTAAGCTTTAGTGTTCGTTTTCGACAATATGGGTCTACTAAGGGACTCTACTTACTTGGGTTGTATTATGCCAATGCTTACTAGAGGATCGGAGAGTATTTATTTTATTTATTTATTATTTTATTTATTTATTATTTTATTTATTTATTATTTTATATTATTTATTTATTTTATGTCAATGATGAAATTTCGTAATTGATGAAATAAATCCTCTTTATCGACCATATAGGTATGCTGAAGATACCTCCGATGCCGGTCCCATTACGAAAACTTTTAACTACACGCTTGGCTACTATATATTTCATCTGAATTATGATATTTCATTGGAATCAGTCGGTCTTTGGTGCAAATCCGGCGAAAAACCTTTTATCGACCCTCCAGGTATAATATAGGTACCTCAGGTTTTTGTCCTACCACTACTATTCAAAATGGACGCTGTTAAACATTAATTTAATTTCAACGCTTTACGTTTAATACAATTAAGTCGCATTTGTGACTACTAATTTGACATAAAACTCTATTTTTTGCGAGCACTAAGATGTACGCGACGTAAATCCTATATTGATCAAATAATGTTCATTTCTACTAGACACTTAGGTAATATTAATTTAAATTCATTTATGGTATTCCATTTAATTTAATTGAATTTAGTGAAGAACTTGCAATAAAGCCGAAAATATNCGAATTTAGTGAAGAACTTGCGATAAAGCCGAAAATATAGTTGTACTAGTCTGANTTGCAATAAAGCCGAAAATATAGTTGTACTAGTCTGAATCCAATATATGGGTCGGATCAGAATTAAATTCACACTTCAATCTAACAATATTTACGTACTGTCGGAATACCACACTTTGTTAGCCTATCGCAATTTTTACTTTCTATTGTTAGTTTGTAGACAGGCAGGCGGCCATATCTAGATCGATTTCTATGGCAAAGCAGCGCATATTGTTGTATAGCGTGCGTGGTGTCGGTGATTTCCCCTGGGTATTACAAACATACGACCAAAAGTAAAATACATACGTCATGCGATGTCGCTGACAAATGTAACACTTACCAGCTTCTGTATGATGTGCGGATAGATACGTCCAAAGTACAATGAAAATTGCTGTGGACCCATTGCCTTGGCAAATGCTGGCAACATATTGCCAGCGCATTCAATTAATGCCTCATCGAAATCGCTCTCATCCAAGTTGTCGTCGTTCTCGATTGGATCATTGAATTGGCATGCCGCCTTACCGCCCAACACTGTGCTTATAGCCATGTAGACCTTCTCGCGCAGCTGCTCACTATGTAAAGATATTTCCTTCAATTCGGCCATCATATCAGTGAGACTCTCCAATGCACACATCACCACACCAGCCTCCTCGTCATCGATTATGATTTTCACGATCTTTGGCACCAGTATACCCACAGCTGTCTTAATGCCCTCGGCATTGTTCTGCTTGAACAGCACTTTGACGAAGGTGAACAGCGCATCAATGCTGACTTTGCGTATATCCTCATCGGGGTGATCTATAATTTTGTAGACATTCTGGAAGGATGCCTCCAGGTATGGATAGAATGCGGCGCCGGTATTTTCGGCAAATTCTTTCAATGCCAGTATGGCCTCCTCTTTCTCCTCGAGATAGGCATTCTCCAAACTTTGTAAAGCTACATCAGCCTGCTCATCACCGTCGTTCGACGATTCGATATCCTCCTCATAATTCTCATCCACATCTTCGTCTTCTTCGTTTTCAGCGCCATTAGCAGCTGCACGGCCATGCTCGCGTTCTTCGCCTTGATGTGTGATTGTTTGCTCCATGGTGATGACCGACTCAAAAATACGCTCCATAATTTGTGGATATACTGTCGCCATTTCCTCATTCACCACGGCAGCCATTGAAGCAATGAGATTATAACAGGCACGCGCTACCTCTGGATCTTCTGTGTTCTCGAGCAAAGATAGCGCATAACCCATCGTTTCGGTTGCCAGTGGTTGGAAATTCTCCTTGCCGATGGTACGCGCTAAGGCGGCTAATGTATCCATGGCTTGCCCACGCAGATTAATAACGCTCTCGTCATCTTCCTTCGCATCACCGGTCGCACTCGCATCAGACTTGGTCAAATATGGCTGCAAAATATTGATCAGTTGCGGGAAATATGGCATCATCTTTTCCTTTGTAGCATTGGCAGCGGCCGATATTGAGCTCAAAGCCAGCTGGCGTACAAGCGGCGAATTCTTTGGATTCAATGTCTCAAAGAGGCTATAAAGAAAAACACAAAATGAGCTACGAGCGTACGTTAACGCGCGTTAACGACTTACCGTTGCATTAGCTCATCTAGATATGGCTCCAGTAGATTATCCAACTTCTCACAGAATGTCTCCAGCGCATAGAACATACGTTCCACATGTTTTGGCTCTGTATTGTTGCTCTAGTTAAAACAAAAATAAAAATAAATTTATTATTATATATAACAATTAAATCATTCTGTATTCGATTAAATGCCTGCAGCATACAACAACAACAATTACAACAAAATGTGCTATATATAAAAAAAGATAAATGAATAAAAAATAAACCAAAGAAAACTAATAAGAATCTGCGTGTTAAAGCAACAGAAATCTAAATACGCGTCTGCACATTAAATGAGCATTGCCTTACTCTGGCAACACTAATCGTCTACGTGCTTTGATTGGCAACGCTAAAGTATATGTTCACAACTGAGTTAAAACTGTCGTGTACATTGTCGCTTTTTTGCGAGTGTATACAGCGCATTCGGTGCCCTCGTTAGAGACTCTGACAGAATTTCGGTGAAAAATGGGTCTCTTGATGCCAGCACCCGTGAAAAAAGTACGCTTATTCTGTGAAGAACGTTTACCCGAGGATCTGTACCACCTTCTCTCCATCGTAATTGAGGTGCTTTTGAGCGTTTTGTGTGTTGGTCTTGAGCGATCCGCCGACAAACTAATTGAACCTTATCGAGCTTGAGCGGCATTAGACGTAGCACCATTGACCAGATATTTGCACCGGACCAAATCAACGAAAATAATCCATGACATTGTTAGTGCACAACCATATCTGACCTCGGTAATACCGAATAGCTTATTCAGCTCTGGTACCGTGCTAGGTCTCAGACAGCGCGGTCCACTATGCTATAGATTATTCAATTTCTTCATAGAAAACGTTTTGGAAAAGGCTGGAGTACATAAGAAGTACATTATTATCTAGAGTGCAGCTCCTAGTGTACGCGGATGACGTTGATATCGTCGGAGGATGTAAGCGAGATTGTGCAGCTGCGTTCTCGTCAAATAATCAACCGAAGTCGGCTACATGNCAAGCGAGATTGTGCAGCTGCGTTCTCAGCCATCGTCAAATAATCAACCGAAGTCGGCTACATGATGATTAAGGGCAATAGAAAGTAACGTTTGTAACTGTGCTTTCAAAATGATAAAAAAAAAATAAGTATACCTTGGCAGCGCCGATAAAACTTAATATAATACCAGCTAAACCGAAGACTTACTTTTCCAAATAGGTGCATATTTTGGGGTCAATAAAGCGAAGTGTAGGAGAAACCTCTGCCGTGCATCAAAACTAACACTCCACAAAATGGTCGTGCTGCTCGTACGTTTAAGAAACTTGAGTGTTGACCCAAAATTATATCGTGGATCTTTTTCGGGAGGAAGTCTCCGGAAAATCCTAGTTCCAATTTGCGCCGGTGGCGACTACCGAAAACCGATTGGGCCTTGCGCTCTGAGTGCCAAAATGATACCGTGGGCCGTGGGACAGGAAAAGTCTACGAAAAATGCTCGTTCCAATTCGTGCCAGTGGCGAGCACCGAATTTTGAATGCGCCTTGAGCTCAAAGAGTGTTACGCTGACATGGACATTCCCAATCCTATCACGCTTCAGCACCTACACTGTTTAGGTCATTCAGTTGTTGTGGTTATAGGCCACTCATGTCCCTGGTGGAAAGCCTTATTTGCGCCTGGTGTTGCAGAATACGCACACGAAGCAGACACAATTCAGCAGGCAATTCATGGCCAAATAAATAATTAGGGATGAAATAGTAAATTTTTAAAACCTTGAAATATTAAATACGTATTTAGCTGTAGTAGAAACTGGAAAACTTTTGCAAGGTATCTGTATTGCTGCAGTGATATTTAGAAAATATTTTGACGGATAAGACCACCCGCCCTAAATACCGAATTTGAAGCTGGTGCTTTGAAAATGATAAGAAAGCCATAAACCAAATATATTCAAAATGACTAGCTCGATATTTTTTATTTTTTTTTATTTTTATTTTATTTTAATTATTTTTTTTGTATATATATTTTATTGATTTTTTATTTTTGTTGTTGTTATATTTTAGTTATATTTTATTTATTTTGAATTTTTATTTTTTAATGAAATGTTAAGAGTGAGATTTTCTTATACTGTGTTCAGACCAGCCGAAATTGAACGAATTATTCTTTTCTCTATAACGAATCCCTGAACCATATGTCGCATTGGATTAGCTCTTGAGTATTAATATTTATTTGCATAAAAGTCGAACAATTACCCGTATTTTTAATAAAACAAAACAAATGCAATAGTCGATAAGGCGCGACCAAAGAGTACTCATCAGTCAACATTTTCGCTTTTCATTTGGTGATATTGAATGTTCTATATCTAAATTTATTAAATCAAATCTCTCCTTCATCTACATGTCAATTTTATAGTCTTCAGCTCAACATTACCTCGGGCCCTGCCTCTAGGACTTGCTCAAACGGTGAGGGTTATACTTGTTGTCTTTATAACACACTTCTGTAACCAAATCCGTAATTAAACTAAAAACAAGTAAGAAAGTTACAGACGGCTTGGATGCACATGAAATGGTACAGCTTGAAATCGAAAAAAAAATTATTTTTTTTTAATTTTCATAAAACATTTGTTTTATATAATAAATGATACAACTTTCATTCCATCATTGCCATTGTTAAAACCTACGTTGGCCATATGAATATCCATTAAATAACAAAATTCCGTTTTAATTTGAACTCTGTATGCGACGGCTAATTTGGTGTAAACCCCCTTTTCCGACCACGTAGATGTACGGGATATACCTCTGATGTACATCCAATTTAGCCCATTCTTTCTACGTTAAATGAACATATTAATGCCAACTAAATATTTAAATTTCCTCTTTTCCGACCACATAGATGTGGATTTACCGCGGATTTTCATCCAATTTGTCCCAAGTTTGGTATATAAATTGACTATATTGAAGCCCACTAAATATTAAAATTTAGTTAAATTTGATTAATGCATGTTGCTAATTTTACTTCAAAAACTCTATTCGGACCACATATATGTACTGGAGATACCTATGATTTTCTTCACATGGGACCCTTTTGGGTACTCACATTGACCATATTAATGCCCACTACATAACGAAATTTAGTTGGATTTGATTAATGCGTATTGCTAATTTTGCTTAAAAAGCGTTGGATAGATATATATTAATACCCACTAAATATAGAAAGTGCCGTTGGCTTTGATTAATGCATGTTTGCTAATCTTCCTTAAAAACCTTTTTTTCGGACCACATAGGTGTGCCTCATGGCTGGATAAAATCCTGTCCTGTTGCTCATCATTATGGTTTATATTTTGATAGGATTCCGATCTGTCGTTCTGGGTGTTACAAACGTACCGTGCAAATTAATATACATTTTGCCAATTTCACCAGTGACGTGTATAAAATACGTGATTATAATACACTTTTACTGGATCCGAGTTTGGACCTAACCGGCAGCATTGGACCCGCGCTAAAATGTACCAATTTAAATAATATCTACTAAATTTATTTACTTAAATTCAATTACTACGACTTTTTCATGGTTAGATGTCTTTGTACTTGAGGGTATTCGATTTCGCTTTAAAGGATCGATTAGATCGTTCAGAAGTAGCTGAAATTCTGTACCGATTTCGCAAATTTTTGATGATTCACTCAAATGTTTTATTTAGGTGTATAAACAAAATCTAAATTACTAATGGCTTATAGCTTATTTCATTTGGAAGACTGATTTCAATCTTTCAAAAACTTAACCTCACTTTCTACAGAATAAACCAAATAACCGAAATTTAATCGTTCTATCTCATAACGTATTCGAATTATCGTGATCATAGACAGACAGACGGAAATCGCTCAATTCAATTTGAAAGTTAACTGTCAAAGCGACACAATGGCGGTGAATTTTGACATTGAACAGCCCGTGTAAACTAAGCATTATAAATATAAAATCGTTAAAGGAAGTAACTAAAGGGCACATTGAATGAAAGTTGAAGTAAATGCAAGTGCTTTGATGGTTGAGTGGCTGGTGTGCTTTTGATGACAGCGCTATCCGAATGAATGCGAGCGATATGCATGCAAGAGAATGAACGGGCAACAGGCGAGCCGAAAGAGTGATTCAGTAGCACCAACACATTGAAAGCATAAAAGTTACATATCGGTGTGCTGTGCTTGGCAAGCAAAGTGCGCACATTATAGCAAGTTAAGTGAAATCTTTGATAGGAAACAAAACGAAAAAGAAGAAACAACTTAAGTGATGTTAGAAATAAAGAGCAAAATAATGAATTGATTTACAAGGATAAAAATGAAGAAAAGCATTTAAAAGAGTGTTGTGTGATATTAACCGAATTGAACTTGTCTAGCAATGACTTGCGTTTGACTTGCAGATTTGAGATATAGAGTATCGAATCAGCTCTTGGTGGCCATGTTTTATTATTATCATCGTGCGGCCAGAAATACTAAACGTTTTGTTTTATTATGAAACATGTTAATTGTTATTTGGCAATTTCCGTTCGATTATTTTGAATAAAGCATTTTTTGGGAAAGCATCAGTGAAAAGAAAATAATAAGAATTAAAAGAGTAAAGTTTGGTTCAGCTTGTTGCATGTTTCAAAAGTATCAACTGTATGCGTGTGTGAGTAAGGGAACGTACCTGCAATTCGACGCATAACTGCTGCAGGAATTTGAAGAGTATGGGCAGAATGCTTTCGGCGTGCTTGATAATATCGGGTTGCAGATGCTCGGAGAATTGGCCGAGCGCAAAGAAGGCCGAATTACGCACGACCGGCGTGGGATCAAGAATGCCGTTCTTGACAGTCTCCAACATGGCGTCCAGATAGCGATCACATATGGTTTCAGCACAGCCCTCGGCAATGACAGCCATACCCAGATATGCTGCGCGGCGTGCATAGGGATCTTGAGATTGCAAAGCTGGTTCAAAGAGCTTCAGCAGCTGTGGTATTAGCTTCTCCGATGGTATATTCAAGGCTAGCATATCCATTGTCTGAGCGGCGGCAGTCATTGGATTGGTCGAGTCTTCGCCCAGGAAGTACTCCTCATCTGCAGATATTTGTAATAAATATAAATATAAATTGAAAATAATGACCAAGGCCAAGTTACATACCTTCTTCCGGACTAGCATTGGATGCCATTAGATGGAAAATAATCTGTACAATAGGCTCGAGCAGTTTTTGTTTGACAATTGCCTTCTTCTTGAGACGCACCAGCCAGCCAATGTACACAATCACCTTGATGCGCACAGCGGGATCCAAATTGGTATTGGCCGCTAATTGTAAGCAGAATTCCATCAAAGGCTTTAGATTTGTTGTCAGCAGTTTGGGCGTATAATCAGCCATACTTTCCAGTATGTCAAAGGCGCGCACAAATTGATCTGGATCGGGCTGTTGTGCAAAAGCTGCCAATGCCTTGACAATTGTTGGTATGGACTTGGTGTAGGTCTGTTCGGCAGTATTATGTCCAAGCACAAACGGTGTCAAATGTGTCATGCCAACGATTATGTTCAGTATTGTTGGCGATGTTATATTGCCAGATGCGTCCGAGGCTGTGAGTGCCGCAGCAAACATCTGACAAACCGAATCCATGTGGCTAACAAACTGATCGGGTGCTACATCGGTCAGTGTTGCAAACGTCGAAGAGCCTAATTCGCTCTCAACTGGATTTGCCGATGAGCAGTTTGTGTAAATGAACTGCAGCACTTCGTTCATCCAGCCGTCTTGCTTATCTGACTCATGACGCACAATAACACCAATCAGATGCGCCACTGCCGAGCGTACAGATTTCTCTTTCTCCTGCAGCAATGCATTCAGCATTCCACTTTTGATGCTGCAACATTTGAGTGAAAACATTAAATTTTAAACGAGTTATTGCTGCGCACGCGGAGTAACTTACAGTTGTTGATGTTCTGGCAACACCAATCGCCAGTTGCGCAATTTACCCAAACGTTTGCGCAGCACCACGGCGGCAAACTGTCTAATATGCGCTTCATTCGAAGACACAACTATCTCGCACAATGCAGGAATGGTATTTGGATCACTGTAGGCATCTTCCAGTTCTTTAGTGCCCTGTAAATGAAATGTTTTATTAATAAATATTAAATCATAGTTTTAGGATAATGAAGAAGTCCCATGCAGGAATATATAGTCACAAGTCAACAGTCAAATGGGCTGTGATTAATTGTACAATTCTTTGGAGTCAAAAAACTAGTCAGATACGACGATACGCAATATTAATTAATATAAGGACATGCTGTCAAAAAATTACCGGGTATTGATTATTTAAANGTGCTGTCAAAAAACTACCGGGTATTATTTAAATTAGAAATATAACTATAACAGCCGGACACAACCGACTACATAACACCCATCACTCATTNATGCTGTCAAAAAATTACCGGGTATTGATTATTTAAAGAAGAAATATAAATATAACAGTCGGGCACAACCGACTACATAACACCCATCACTCATTTAACGTGTAATCCCTACAAGTATCAAAATTATTTTTATTATTTTTTTTAATATTAATATTATTTTATTTTTAATATTATTTTAATTTAAGGATCATTTTAATTTCAATTTTATTTTAATTTTAATATTATTTTAATTTAAATATTACTATCATTTTAATACTATTGGCATTTTAATACTATTTTCATTTTAATATTATTATACACGTCGCCAATGAAATTACCAAAGTATATATTAGTTTTGACGGTACGCAATTAACACCCAAAACGAGTGATCAGAGAGTTATCAAATTGTATGCCGATATGATCAGCATCGCCAAAGGAGTTGATTTAGCCATGTCCGTCCGTCCCTAAGCAAAAAATAAAAGAAGGAATTGAGGTAGACGAAATTCGGCACACACATTCTATGGAAAAATGTGAGATCAAAGTTTGGTTAAGATCCGACCAATATTTCGGGTACCTCCAGTACACCTCTTTATTTAAAATTGCCGCCTTAACTCTACTGGTGCCGTAGGAATTGGAATTTTGCAATATAATTTCGTTATTAGATGGATATTCATTATATCTAAATGTGCTCTAAAACTGGTCGTGATTGAATAAAAATCAGAGGTACGTATATGGTCCCGTTAAAGTGTTTAATGCACATTTAGCCACGGTCATAATTTTAATTTGATAAAATTTCAGAATTGAATGAACAGAAATATATTCAAGAAGTGTACCCAAAATGATCAAGATTAGATGTTTGCTACCTCGAGTAGACCTATATGGTCCCAATAGAGGTTTTAATGCAGAATTACCCACAGCTATCATTTAAATTTTACAAAATTTCTTCATTCAGTGAACATGAATACGTTTAGTGAGTGTGCCAAAAATGAGCAGGATTTGTTGAAATGCAGAGGTACCAACAGCACACCTATGTGGTCCCAAAACGGGGTTTTAGGCAAATTTAGCTAGAAAAATTAATTAAGTTCAACGAAATTTTACTATTGGGTTATCATAATTATGATCAATGTGTGTACCAAAAATGCACATGATTGGATGAAACTCAGAGATACCTCTAATCCACCGGAAAGAGAGGTTCTGAGCAAATTTGAACCGAACAAAAGATATTTTGAGAGCAACGTGTATCTAACTATCGGACTTACCCGACTGTAACTTTCTTATTTGTTTTAATGTTAATATTATTTTAATTTTGTTATTATTTTAATTTTATTTTACTTCATATAGAAACAGATCCAAGGGTGTCCCGACAGTGCCATTTTGACAAGCTAGTCCAACGTGTTGTTCGGAAATAGTCCGCTTCTCGTCCTCTCGCTTTTGTGTAGATAAGTAGATGCGGAAACCGCCCTTGCAGTGGGCCTCTCTTCCATGTCTCCGCTCAAAGCGATGTAGACAAGTTCAAAAAAATGGTCCAACTATTCAACGCCACAAATTGGGTATACATCAACGGAGTTGATCCCAGCCTAACCGCAGTTGTTCCCAAGACGTAATATGCCAGCGAGGTTGTTGGCAAAACTTTCTCCATACCACTCGCTGGATCCATGATTGGCCAAGGCGCGCTTTGCAGCATAAGATTTGGCTCTATCATCTTCTGTCAGATAGCTCTTGGAATCTTTGGCTGATGTGAAACGCAAAATTTGATTCATAGATTGTGAAACCCTCCAAAACAGTTTGGACCCTTGCCGACTTATACCCTACAAAGTTCATAGTTGCTGTAAGTTGAGATCTCGTTAGTGTCACATTGTTTTTGAAAGAAAATCGATAACAGGATGGGACATATACAAATTCTCCGAACTACACGTTGTCCACGAGCTTTAATCCAGCACAGTAGATGTCGGAAGTGTCCTCTGTTTGTTTTATTATAATTTTATTTATATAAATTAATATCACACTTATTTTATTTTCAAAATTAATTATGTGCCATTAGTGATTTTTTTTTATTTATACTTTTCTTTAAATTTGTATGATATGTGCAGACCAGGTACCCTTACAACTACTATTATCGTCTGATGCGGTACTTCATTCAACTACATGATCTATGGCTCTCGAAATGATGACGTGGCTACTCAGCCAGATGTGTGAGCTTTGTGATAGTTTGCCTACCGAAGGAAATATGCCTTTTCCTACATAGCCAGATAGCAAGTGTGTGGAATTGAATTCTCTCCGGCTTCACCACATAGGAGCCTTAGATTTCTGAGACAATTCCGTTTGTATTGAAAAACCTCGAGTTTCTATNTCGGCTTAGATTTCTGAGACAATTCCGTTTGTATTGNCCGGCTTCACCACATAGGAGCCTTAGATTTCTGAGACAATTCCGTTTGTATTGAAAAACCTCGAGTTTCTATTCGGCACTAGCTCCCGGCTTATACCACCGAATGCGACGGAGGCTCTCACCAGAGAGATTGCCTGGCACCACGGAGACTGTTGCCCTGCGGTACTAGGCACAGTCCCCATCATATGACGGTACAGCCGAAAGTAAAAGTAGATCTAATTTCCACTTTTCAATTACATATAAAATATAAAATATCATCGATAGACATGACTAAAGGTTTTAATTGTTGAAGTTTTTATTTTAATTTTATGTTTTTAGTTANTAGACATGACTAAAAGTTTTAATTGTTTAAGTTTTTATTTTAATTTTATGTTTTTAGTTAAGTATGTTTTCGAGAAAGCTTTTAAATAAAAAAAAAAAAGTATGAAAAAATATATATAAAAAATCAATAAAATAAAAATAAACATAAAATTAAAATATTAAATACATCAATAAATTCAAAAATAATATAAAATAAAAAAAAAAAAATAATATACAAAAAAATAATATTTTTATATTCAAAAAAATAAATAAATAAATAATAATAATAAAACTAAATCTTTATTAAAAAAAAAAAATTGAAAAAACAAAAAATTAAATTAAAATGGAAACAAGTCGTAATACGTAAATACTTTTTGAAAGCCAAATCTGGATGTTCGAGACAATATTAAACTCCAATTTAAACTGTCAATCTAATTTGAAATTTGTTGTATTCCATTTTTCGAGAACTGTACCACGAAATAGAAGACCTATTGATTCGGAATACCAAATGCTAATCAAAGACGTGACTATAAAACAAGCATTAGCCAAGTCTTAAAAGATATTCTATGATGTACTATTAGAGATAGTTGTGGACTGGTTTCACCGATTTTGGGAGAATACGTAGAAAACTTTAATTGTATCATTTTATAAACAAAGATTCAAATAAGAAAAACAACATTTTTCGTAAGTAATTTGTTGATGTTTTGATTCATGTGAGCCACCCGAAGTTATATCCTATTTTGGATTACTTACTTTTCAAAAATCCATAATCCCCTATTGTTTTTGGATTGTGACCGTAAAATCTGTTTAAAGGGATTATCAAAATAGTTTTTATTGTTAAGTTGGCAACACTGTCCTCTATATTGGCATTGAGTTTTAGCGTGATTTATCGATTACTTTATTTTGAATATTAAAATTTTGCTGCCCGTATAACGATGTGTTATCATATAATTTAGATGTAAATGAAAAATGAGAAAAAATAACATTTTTTTTTAAATAAAAAAAATCACTTAGTTGAGCGAAAAGAGGTAAATGAGTATTCAACAAAATCTAAGACTATTTTTAATTGGCATGATGAAAGTTATTGTCTCCCAAAAATTCTAAGTGATCATCACTGTGATTCTCACTTCACAGAATACCAAAAAGTGATAAGTGATGAAGAGAGTGAGAGTTTCACTTTCTTATTTGAGTTGCAATTTTTTTTTATCTTATTCGCTTATACCGGAGCATAGAAAATGTGCTGTACTCAAATTTCACAGTAAATTTCGAAAGAACGCAGAAGTGTTTTGTGAGTAAGGCTATTGATTTTGAGCCTTAACACCTTCATGTAAGAATTGGTAGATTTGATGATGCACGAACTAATTTGAGTTAAGGGTATATAATTAATACAGCACAGTACAGTAAAACCACGCAGAGAAGTTACATACTTAGTCCGAAATATTGGATCAGAATATTTTAGGATAAATAACATGTGGATTACAGTATTTGGTTGGCTTTGCTTGGTCGTTTTTTTACTATATTGCTGTGTTTGTAGTACGAAATATAGTTTTAAACGGGTATGTCTCGATTCGATTTTTCAATATCAATGTCATCTTTGCTGACGAATATCAATGATTTATATTGCATATTTTACCAGATGTAGCGTTATTTGAATTTATTCGTATCAT
>JXOS01045136.1:0-11390 GCA_001015075.1 Cirrula hians
AGCATTTTAATGTCAAACAAGTTTCCATGACAGGTGATTCCCTATCCTATTATGGTCTTTTACTTTAGATTTCTATACCTCAATCATGGAGAAAATCAGTTACTACAACAGACTGAAATACGGTGGCAGTATTACAATATATATATGAATAAAATATTAATGAACTTCATTAGCCGTAGAAGAAGCGAAGTTAGTAATGTATTCTCCAGATTTGTAGGAAAAGCACAGAAGAAAACAAAGTAATTTTTGGCGACTTGTAAAGATTGCCAAGCGTAGGACCTACAACAGCACATTGGGGCTTAAAACAAACGTGAGATTTTGCAGTTTTCACATAGGTATCTGTCACTAATAGCGTAATCGTTCCATCTCTCTGGTTGCTAAACCAGAAAGTGGAAGACGCTCATGCTGTCGGTCGTTGGTACGGCGCTTATTCATGATCGCTTTCAAAATCTAATGGACATGCAGTGAGAGAAGACAGTTTAATCGAGAGGAAGATCCTTACTGCGATGATGGTGGATGATGCCACCGGTGAAATAATGAGCAGTATCAAGTCTATGCTGATATCGACATTGCAAAATGAATTCGACTGCAGCATCTAGTTAGGCTAGTTGATAACGCTCATATAGATAAGCCAGAGTTGAAATGTATTTGATTTCAAGCCGAGCGGTGATATTCGCAACAGACGAATACCAGAACCAGCGTTCGGCTGACTGTCGTGATACACGATATCTAAAAGCTTGTTAACCGCAGCTGGTGACGGGCTGCAGAGCATTGCGAATACTAGCGCCGCACAGACACAGGTCTTGCCTGCTTAGTTTTCAGTGGACAAAATGGATATTCAAAATAATGAAATGCAGGCAGCGGAGCTTTGGATGAATTCATCGCTTCTCAGCAGCTCAACTCTTTGCTTACGCAATGCAACCTGGCTACCACTTATTCCGATATATTCAAACTTACGCCGAAGTTATGTGATTGGAATTCGTAGCAGCCAGCGCTGTATGACGATGTCAATGTGATGAGTGCATATGAACAGTCACTGCACATAAATGATACGTAAGAAATTCCGAACAATCTTAAACCTATTAATAGCCGGTATTTTATTGTAGTTGTTGTAATAATAAATACAAAAAAAAAAAATAAATTAATAAATAAATTTAATAAGTGAGACTATGAAATTGTAATTAAATGCGCTGGAAATGAACAAAGCGCTTATAGTAGCCGGTGAGAACAGGTTAAGGCTGACTTATAACGCCATAACGCCAATATTTACAACGATCGAATCGCCAATTGTTCATATTCAATACAAATGAACATTAAATTAATAATCGATCAAAGCCGACTACAGAATACCTATTCCGAAGTGAGAGCTTAGCGGAAAGTAAGAAAGATTGCCGTCATATTTTTTATGGGCATGGACGCAACGCTATAGGTGCTTATTATGGCATCTGAATCAATGAATTTTTTTTAGATCTGAATTAAATTGTGCTAAAAGCTTAAATGGAAGTGCAAGCTTTCTTGCATAAATATTTGGAACTCGACTTAACATTGAATTCTGAGCAGTTGTTATGCAAAACAAGATTTAGGCACGACCCAGTAAATGCGACTATCAGTCAAAATTAGTCAATTTTCATGTGTAGCTATAATAGCATTTGAAATGCTTAAATGTATCATATACAAATCCTCCCCCATTAATATCGCAGGACTCTATGTTACGGTCCATTAAGCTGTCGCCAATTAAGCAAAACAAAAAAAAACAAAAACATAATTCAAAAAATTTTTTGTTGGAACGGAGCCCGAATCTTCCAAATTTTGAATCCATGCTAGAATTTACCAATTTGGTAATAGAGGTTTTATGAGTGTTCTAGGTTTTCACGTTGTGTTGGAAGTACCCGTATAAAGACTTCTTGTAGGCTTAGTCCAAGATGTGTACCGCTCAAGTGCTTGATTTCAATTTTTTCAATATAATCAATAACCAAATTGCATTGATCTATCTCAAAATCTACTCAAGATCACAATCGTTAGCTGAGACGAAATCCATTCAATCGATTGTAAAAAGTAAGTAAAGAAATGGTCATTTCTTGGAGACATACTCATAAACTAAAAAAGTGCTGAATACTAATGTCCATCTGTGAGCACGATAATTGCCATAATATATGAGCTAGAGTTATGAAATTTGGTTGTTGAACATAGTTTGTAAAATATCAGACCCAGTTCGAGAATATGCCAAATTGGTTCATTTATTAAGTCCCACAGGAGTTTTATTTCATGATTAAAGCACAAAAGACGTTGCAGCGCAAGCTCTTGGAAACCCTATTGGGCTATTTCCAAAGCACGCTTCATAATTTTGGGGTAAGTAACTGATATAACGTTTACCTTTGATTTAAGGGAAATTAGCATAAAGGGTAGTTGTTGCTTCTGGAATGTANATTTTAGGGAAATTAGCATAAAGGGTAGTTGTTGCTTCTGGAATGTAAGCATTTTCTAGTCATTGCCATTAAATTGTTCAAGCCAAATCGGTCCTTAACTTCAATTTTCCAAACGAAAATCGGCATATGGAAGCATGTCCCTTACAGAATATTGTGAAATCTCATCAAAGTTAAAAATTTTGAGAACTTTTCATAGAACGTTAACTCCCGTTTTCAAGGATATTTGTTAATTCTTCATTTTATTATTGCAAAAACGGGGTTTAGCTTAAATATGAAATTTCGATCAGCTGCAATACAAGGCAAGGCCTCAAATAGTGAATCAGTGGTTTAAGGTTTAAAGAGGGTATAGGCGACTTAATAAAGCGTTGAATGAAATGTTTGCCATTTGCGCTGTAGGATAAGCCTTGAAATTCAATAAGGGTAATTAGCAAAAAGGGATCTGGCGGAATTACCTAAACTTAAAAATCAAATGGGCTCATTTAAATGCCATAGATTTGATGATGTTTAACTATACAAATTTAATAACTTGAAATGGAGAGACTGTTTATCAAGTAAAAGTAATTTCGAGAAATAGTTTATATACTTCAAGTACTTACTTAGTACTTCAAGGACTTCGGACATATGGTCTAGATTAAAAATCAAGCAAATTTTGTGTATACACGACAGATAATACTTTAATTATTGGTCCCTGCAAATTATACTTTGTATGCTTGCAAAAACCTATTATATCCCAGTCTATGACTGCAGGGTATAAATACGTCCGCACTTACACACACATGCTCATGCGCGCATAAAATGAAAGAATTAACTAAAGCGCAGCTAGGCGCTAGAACTCTGGTTAGCCATTAGGCGCGAGTCAGGGCACGCTTTCGGGGAAACAGCGCTGCAATTGGCAATTTGCTACTTTTGAATTGGCCCCCGACTGATTTTCTGCATAATGCGGGTATTTTCCAAATCGTGCAGCTTGATACAACTTATTTTCAGAACAATTTTCGCTGTACACTTTCGAGTTCAGTAATACGTTTGTTAAGCTCGTAAGCGGTGGTGTTGGCGGTAACTGTGGGCAGTGCAAATTCTCTTCGCTTAAACTCTTTCTACACTTATTGCCCATGAATTCGACGATACAGCTTTTGCTCTGAATTTATAAATATAACGTTTGGAATAGTACATTTCAACAAATATTCGAGAGTGCGTGCGCGGAAATACCTGTGTCTGAATTTGAAGGTAGCGTTAAAAAACGAGTTACATTTTTAACAGATCAATAATCCTAATCCTCATTAAAGCCAGTGCACTAACCATAAGGATGGTCCAATTAAGGAAGAAAAGTTTTTGAAAATATAAACTTTTTAAGTTTCCAATAATTCGAATCTTCACATAAGCAAATGCACTTAACATGAAAAACTTTCCAATTATGAACGAAAATTTCGGAAAACGTAAAATTCTTAATTTCCAAATCACAGAACGATCGAATTACAGAACAAAAAAATTGTCAGTAAAATTTAATATTATAATTTTAACATGAAGTATGGAAGAGACATGAATAACCAAATAAGAATGTAAGAGTCAGCCTAGGCCGACATTGTAACCTCGCCTTCGAATATTTAACCAATTATTAGACACCAACTTTTGCAGTTAAGTCCATTTATCTTTAAGTCTCACTAACAACGCTATCTTAATATCAAAAATTTTTGTTTTTTATTGTTCACCTTTTTCTTTTGTTGGCTTATGTGCATAAATCTTTTATTTGACGTAATNGGATGGACTTTTGTTGGCTTATGTGCATAAATCTTTTATTTGACGTAATCTGGGTACTGGAAGACCCCTGAATTTATCCGAATAATGAACATTATTTATATCAAAATTTCACATAAAATCCATTATTTTGAACGAAACCCTAATATTTTAAAAAGATATTTTTACTGGTCGTACCGTGGAATATCACGTGATCATCTTTGAATCAACCATTGCTTACATACGCGCCCAAGCAATTGTGAAATTTCATCGACATTTTATGTTATTTGCGGGCTAATTGTCATAAAAGCCGTTTTTTGTCTACAAAGGCATGTTGTGGGTACCTCGAATCGAGCGACATTTGTATAGAATCTAAAAAAATTCATTTGAGCGATGGCCATTTGTCTGTGAACTCGCTAACTTGACACTTCTCAGAGATAAATTGATTAGCTTTTGTTTGTGAACACATTTTTTTAAATGCAAGGTAAAGTTCCTGAATGGTCCAAATCGGTCAAATACCTCTCATATAAAGTTTTCTGCCGATTTCACGGAAATAAAAAAAACACAATCGATGGTCAAGATCCACTACATAATACCCATCAGTCACTCAATCGGAAATATACAATCCATATAAGGCCCAAAAATGCTAGCATACCGAATCTCCGTTACCCATCAAGAATTTAATGATATATTCGGTGAAAACGGAGTTAACGTTCTGCTGGAGTAACCTGAAGTTATTTTTCGTTTTTTTATATACTTTTATAATGTCATGACTCAAAAATGCTGCAATACCGAATTTCAATTGCCTACGGGGGGTACCTGAACTTATGGACCGATTTTGTAAAAATTTTACAATATTATGACAAAGACACAAAAAAGTGCCCATACCACCTCTCAGGAGTAGGAGCATAGGAGCTTTGCTTTCGTTAAATCGGGGATAAACGTTCAATGTGTGGTACCTGATAGTACAGACCGTTTTTGTTGAAATATAGCAATGTTACTGTCATGATTCAATAATGATTCCATACCAAATTTCAGCAGAACGCATTAAAACATTTGTTTATTTTACTGATCCCCATGAAATCGCAGATAATTGACCTATAGGAGGTCAAGAAATTATCGACCAATTTGGTCCGTTCAATCACTCGTTCTTACTTTTTCCAAAATATATTCCCAATCGGATTTTCATTACACTTGCTCAAAAATTACGATTTTACAGAAATTAGTATGAAAGCTATGTCTATGCATGGCAAGTTACTGTTATTTGGTATGGGAGGATTTTTGGGCTAATGCCAATATATATTTTGAAACATGAGCAACATCGGTATATAAATTTGGGTACGTCACATAGAACTTTTACTGCCGATTGCATCAAAAGAAGCTTTAAAGCCAAAGGGTTCATCGCATTGTTCCGAAATTTTGCATTGAAGAATTTTTGTGTTATAGCTATATTTTGTCACATTTCAGCAAAATCTTTGCAAAACTTCGGCTACCTTCCATGGAATATTTCCTCTGAACTGAAAATTTATTACTTAGGCGTTTTTTACATTATTATCATATTTTTCAACGATATAAGCGAAATCAGTCTAAAATGTTGACTCCGTGGAAGTATGGAAATTTAAAATGCTTGTAATATTTCATGATTCTATGCTTTATGAAGTCGATTTTGACGCAATATTACGTTCTAAAACTATGTATTACATCTAGACTATTCTGTCTTCCTCGCCACAATAAAAAGGCCTTTCGATCACATCTTTAAAATTTCTTTGAATCAACCAGTTTCTGCAGAGAAACTGGTCTGCAGTGCATACTCTCTGCTCGAAAAGCTATTTTTTTTTTTTAGGCAAATCTTAAAAGCATTTGGGCGCGCCCGCTCGAAAAAGAACGTGTACACGCATTTTTCTCACAAACTCCAGATTTCTGTGTATTCTTTATACATTTTTCTCAGAGATAAAGCGAAAATTCCAATATGCGCTTGTTTAGTATGAACTGATCTGTTGATGGCTGTACAACAGGTCAAATTGCGCTCAGTACTCCAGAAAGCTCCTATGCTCGTATCATTAGAATTTCGATGCGTATTTATTTATTGCGATGTACTTAATTTGGTATATTTTGTTTTTAGATTTCCAACGGCACTAAATAATTGATGACATTTTATAACTGTTAATAGAGAACAAAAAATATTATATAATTTGTGTGTCATGGAGATCTGAATTAAGAATTGAATTTAAGAAACCTCAAGTAGATTGTTTATGGAGGGCAGTTGTTCCCGTTCATTTACGAAACAACAGGAACGGTATTAAGAACGAAATTTACATTTTGTCATTGCACTTGCTTATTAGAAAGCCTTCACTTGATTGCGAGTTCGACTGGATTATTTTATGTTTTTGTAATAATAAAAGTAAAACTAGGAATAGACTTTCGGGCGACCATGTTCAAGACCTAATTAGTATAAAATCTTGAAATTATGAAATTGACACGGATATTTTAATAAAAAATTTTGATATAAATACATTTAATTAAAAAATTGTGTACTTGAAAAACTGTTATATCGAGACATTTTCTCACAGTGCATAAAGGAGAGCATGAAAACACAGTCATAAATTCTACACAGTGACAATTACAATGGGCAGTTATTTAGTATGATCTTCGTTTTGCATCAAGGAGGGTCATAGCTGATGCGTACACAATATTTAGATCGTGTGTTGAGCATAATATTTGAATATTAATTGCATGTTCATCGTCAGTTCATACGTTAGAAACTAATCGTAATATATTAAATCGTACAGTTACTGATATTTTGGAAGTACGCAAAATTCTAAATGTTTGGAATTCCAATGATGCTTTGCATAATTTACCGAAAAAATATACCAGAACACGAACATTCCTTAAATTTACAACCGTGAAAAACACTGCCTGATGCAAACCTTCTTATATACTTAATAGACATAAGGAATTGGACAATATTAACAGCTCGAAACTCGAATCAACAGATAAAAGGAATTGGCCACTAATAACTGCTTAAAACTCGAATCCATTGACAATTCTTCAACATCTGCTCAGGCGCTTGTTCATCCATGATCTCCATCTGTCTCCATGTCTCAACTACTCTTCTTTATTAATTTCCACGATAAATATATTTACATATATGTATATAGATATATTCAAATAAGTGAACGCTCCTATCTCCATTATCGAGTCAAGCCAAATGCATTTGAAAACATTTGTTGGCTCTTATTGCTTATCAGACGTGTACTTGTAGCTGAAATTGGTGATGTTTGTACTTGTGATTGTCAACGAGTGTTCAAAATAAATTTCACAACACCCATTGCTGCGCAAACGCCTATCATAACGATAATTGTTAATTAAGATACATAATTGGAATTACGACGTCAATAATGAAGAGTGAGGATTTTGTATTTGCATTGCGGTGGGTGATCTAATAAGATACGTTTGAACTACGCGAAATTCAGTTATTGACAGAAACTCCAATTATCTACATGCTCAATTACAATACTAGCCCAAATAGTCATTTTTGAACGATTTTAAAAGATTTTGGGGATTTTTACAAAGTCTAATTTTGAAAGCAAAGAAGTGTGAAATTTCGGTGGCGGACCTTCGGGCCATCGACTATCACCGAACAATACTTATAAGTTATACAAAGACGTCAGAGCAGGCAGAGAGTATGCTGCGAACGACCAACAACGTTAACTGAGCAACATGGAAAAAATGAAGGAATTGATTGATCGATTGACAATGAGTATCCTTGTCGATATAATTTGCTTTTTAATTGGATCAGTTCACACAATTTTGAAGCGTCATTTAGACCTTAGAAAAGTTAAATCTCGTTTGTTGCCAAAAACACTCAATTTCCTTAAAAAAAGAGCGTCGCCTTAAAGTTTGTGAAGAGATGATGTCTGACTATCAGGACGTCTAAGAACGCATTATTACAGGAAATGAGAATCGAATCTATCTATCAACCAACCAATCGATTGAATATCGTGCTAAAGGCGAAGTAATGCCAAAAATAGCTCATCAAAGCCGCTCAAAAATCAAAGTTATGTTGAAATGTTTTTTCGAATATCGTAATTTCGAATATTATAAATTTGTATGACTTCTTCGAACGAATTTTTACAGCACATAAGCCTTTGCCATGTGTAAACAACTCGGAAATAACCGACCAATCGATTGAATATTGTGCTAAAGGCGAGGCAAGAACCAAAAACATCTCACCAAAGTTGCTCAAAAATTAAGGTTATATTAACAATTTTTTTTCGAATATCGAAATTTGGAATATTATGGAAGGAATATTATTTGAGTGTTATGCTTCTATTTATAGAAAGACTACTCCTGCATACTCCGTCTTGCACGGCAATGATCATTCGTGATTTTTTCGCCATAAATTCCACTCATATCGTTCCACAACCGTCTTATTCACCTCACTCAGCTCCATGTGTCTTTCGGCTATTTTCAAAACTCAAAATACTGTTCCGAGGACAGTGCTTTGATTCTATTGAAGAGATTCAACGTGAATCGCTTTGAAGACTATACTGGAGGAATAAAAAAAAGTAAGGATAAGGCATTGTATCAGAGGGTGAATACTTCGAAAGAAATGAAATTAATTTGGATGAATTAATAAAGATTTTTCATTTTATACAAATATTCAGCTTACTTTTCAACACTTTGTGAAGCTTGGGGGGATTATAAACCTCATAATCCCTCTTACATCATCAAAGTCACGGGCTACTATTTGGCGCAGAGAGCGAAATATTTCTCAGCNAATCCCTCTTACATCATCAAAGTCACGGGCTATTATTTGGCGCAGAGAGCGAAATATTTCTCAGCAGAAGATATCTGCACAGTTTTCTATCTAAAGCTTTCTAAATAAATAGTATAGCGACCATGTGGCGGCGTGCAGCAAAGGAATACAGGCGACCCCCAGTTCATCCTTCTTTAGGCGAAGATTAAAAACTGTTTTTGAATAGAGTATCTCTGAATGTATATTGCATTGAAGATTCACAATAATAGTGGTCGGCACGAGATATATGGCTAACGGAATTTCCGTTAATGAGGCTTAACAGTGACTTTGCTTTGGTTAAATTAAGTTCATATAAGAATTAAATGTATTTGTCTACCATATGTATACCTAGTTATTTGAAAAGCCAAACGCAGTCAGGACAAGACTTTTGTGTACAATAGGACTATTTGTTGTTCTCTCTGCGAGAGTAGCTTTGCAATACTCGAGATTACTTTGAACAATAGTACAAAGTGTAAGTAAGCCAGCTCCAACTAGAATTCCATGCCTTTCGCCAANAACCATGCCTTTCGCCAAATTTTACATTACACGGTTCCGGAAAGTTGGAATCGATCTATANTTCCATGCCTTTCGCCAAATTTAACATTACACGGTTCCGGAAAGTTGGAATCGATCTATAACATTTGATCTGATCCATGTTGTGAAAGATTGAAAAAACCCCAATAATACCAACCTCCATCAAAAATAATTCATGATCAACATTATCGAAAGTTTTACATAAGTCCACGTAAATCACGTCTGTGTCGAGGCCGTTGGTAAATTCTTTATTTTCCAGTATGCTTAACTCAAGCATGATTGGATACGTCGATCTTGCTTTAATAAACCCCTTGTTCGTAAAACGACACAACTATTTTTATTGAGTGAGCAAACTGTTTTGTAAGTCCATACTGGAATTATTTCGATATAGCATATAGTTTGGCAATCTCAGGATAACTCAAAATGGCATCATTGGGGCCATTTTTATGCACAAATGAAAAACTTTATTAAACTCCGAGGTCCTGAGCGATATATTCAGGATGATATTTCGAATTAAACCAGGTATAGTGCAATAACGAGTTAACAACGTCGGCATATACCATCAAATGCATTCAGAAGTTATTAAAAGACACGATATATCCCTTTCGGATATGTATTGTAGTGAATAGACTAATAAGTACCTGTCTCGATAGTAATATGGAAATACTTAGTAACGCTGCAACTCCCGACATGAGATGCTTTCATTAAATTCACTGACTGTTATAGCCATTTCAATGAACTTGTGGCTGAAACCTTGATGGGAGAAAGCTTTTAATATTATTGATATATCTGTAGAGTGCTGGAATATCAAATTGCAGTAACCTCCGACGAGCCTACTGACTTTTAATCCAGCTTACTTGATAAAGAGGGTTAAATTTTATTGACCAATTACCGTCAAATTTAAGTATTCTTATGGAAAAAAAGCTTTTAGCAGATACCCAACTTTTTTGACAGTAAACGGAGGTAAGTGTTGTATGCGCGAAATATTTCTGTAACTAACGTTGAAATTTTCAAAATGGGGTTAAAATTTTATGAGGGTCATCAAAAGTATATATCCTGTTTTCAAGCTGATTTTGGTTTTTTTTTTTACATTTTCTTGAACACCGAATTCACCTCGTCTTGTTCAAAAATTAATCTACTTATTGTGTCCAAAAGTAGACGAAAGTACAGGCGGATATCTCCCAATCGCATTTTTTTATGCATCAGTCATAGAAAAAACGTAGCATAAAGAAATAACCACTTCCAATTCTATGTTTGTATAATAAAAACATACAACATAATACCCATCAGTCATTCATGTTATAGGATCATCAAAATTTGTAAAAACACCAAATTTCCGTAACTTCCAAATAGACAATTCGCTCTAGTGCTTAATTATGGACTAATTTCACTCAATATGAAGAATGTTAAAGAAACTCCGTGACTTAGAGAAAAACATTCTGGGGGTCCTCCGAAATAAAACAGCGATTTTGGTTATATTTTACAATAATGAGTAATGACTCTACCTCAAAAATTACTCAAGTTTTCTTGGCTACGGATAGATGAACAGGCGGATATCGGTCTTCAGCATTTTTATGCACCTCACCAATGTACAGCTGTTTACTCGGAAATGGCGCAGTTAGTTTATGCTGCCTGTTAGAGTTAAAATTTTCTATAGAAATTGAGTATTAAGTCATATCACGTCTACGTTTCCCGAAACCGGATTTGAACGGATATGAATCGATTTACCTCCTCTTCAAACATGAGCAAATAAGATGAATGTGTTATTGGTTGAATAGGATGAAATTTGATTGGATGAACATTCCGCCGGGCACTTATTTAACACTTTGGAAGCGACACATTGAGCCTACGCCGATCTCTACTTTTTAATCGATTTTTTTTATTTTTTTTTTTTTTTTTTT
>JXOS01045145.1:0-15149 GCA_001015075.1 Cirrula hians
TTCGGTAAGCGAAATGTACATCCATTCATACTGATCAGAATAGGCGTTTACCAATAACTAATACAATAATCTGAATTGTCTCATGCAGCTTTCGATTTTGCACGTTCAAATTGTATAGTGCCACACGGCGTATACGTAATCAACTAATTCTTTCATGTAATTCTGAAACTTATTGGCACACACAACACCGATTAAACTATCTTTCAAAAAAATTATATATAGATTCTTAAAATATAAAAGTATAAAAATATTATTGAATTTATTTATGAATTCCAACTAATTTCAGTCAAAGTGGAAAAAATTTGGCTATAGCAGTTTACGGCTTCATACAGTGTATATAAAAGAAAAGAAGAAATTACAATTTTAGGAGTTTTATTAAAATTATTTCATATCGATTATTATGTTATATTATATGTTATGTTTTTATATTACATTGCGTAATTTTATTTAATTTTTATTTTCAAAATCCGCTTCCATACCATTAGAGATTAATAATTTCGGCAGAATGGTCACAATTTCAATAAATGTTCCATTATCACACTTATTTGCATAAACATTGTTAGTACCTAAATAAGTTTCAAAACTTAAATTATCTCTTATAAGAGTATCGTAGAAATATGTTTTTTTTTTTAGGTGAACCAATTCCTTTCGATTGATAATTAATCATATTTAGATAAGCTTCATATTATACACTTTGTGAAAACTTTTCAAATTATAAATGTCCAAGCATTTGGATACTTCCAACACAGGAATATGTATTAATTTACGTGTGATAAACAAATTAGATACAATGTTAGTCAATAGAATTAGGACGACTGTTTATTCCATTACTTTATGATCTATGGATGTCCGCAATTAAATTTTATTAACAGTGTCTTCATGTTATCAATACAAATATCTTTTAATTGAATTAATCCGAATTCTTTTGTTAGTGGAAAAATAGCAAATACATATTTTTTTGTTGCAAAAAAATTTAGTTCTTAAAATAGTTAAATATTGTACGTTACTTTTTTCATAAGTAGCAATGTATTGATAAAACATTCAATTCAAAATTTTCGACTTNACATAAGTAGCAATGTCTTGATAAAACATTCAATTCAAAATTTTCGACTTGATTACCAGTTTTTGGTTAAAATTCTTTTCGGTTAAGATGGCTTTAATTTTTTTACCCAATTTTATAATTGAAAAATATAACATTGATATAGTGATTTTTAAAAATCTGTAAATATTTTTTTTTTTTTTAATTTAATAACCGAAATATATAGCAATTAAATTTTCAAAGATTTCGTACGAAGCCATAGAAAAAGGTTATTTAAACATGTTCTTTTATTTACAATAGTAATAACATGCAAATTCAAAATCGGAAAATTTCAAAGGATGCTGTTTCGTTTTCATTTTACAAAGAATATCAATCAAAATCCAATTTTTTAATGCATGGTATCCCATCTGACATTAAAAGTACATAAAAAAAATGTTAATGAATCAAAATCTGTTCATTATAAATATTTTAAGTGGCAAAAAAAAAATCTAATGTTTGCAGTGTACGTGTGTGTACGTTCACGCTCACCTTTGAATTACAAATGATTTATATCATTGTCATTATTCAATTATTATATCCATGTTATTTAGAAGACATGCATTAGCGTTTTATGATATTTTAATAAGTAATAGCAGTAATAGCAGGTACTTCTGAATTTTATGCCGCACTACAGCAGAAATAGGTTATATCAGTGTGATCTTGAATAAAACTCAATNCTGAATTCTAAACTGCAACGAGATGTATTGTTCTATTTGTCTTATTTGGAATAAAACTCAATATTTTGTCTACAAACATTTAATGCAGGACTACTGAATTCTATCTGATCTGGCACGTCTTTTATAGATCATGGGTTATACCAAAACTATTTTGATTAACTAACTTTGAACAAGTTATTTAAGTATTCTTAATTAATTCTACAGAAATCGCTTATTTTCGGCCATAAAGGTGTACTAGATGTACCCGAACTATTTTCCATTAACTGAAGTTAACAGGTTAAGTTAATTCCAATCACCGCCACCTGTCTAGATTTTGATGCCGACCAAATAGATATGTATAGATAAAATCTGATCTCGCTCATTTTTAAAGGACCATGGGATATACCTATACAAGTTTGATTAATTAACTTTGAACAAGTTGTATAATTAATTTTAACTAATCTTCAATAAAGCTCTTAATTTCGGTCACAATGCTGTACTGGATGTACCCGAAATATTTATTCCATTAACTGAAGTTAACAGGTGAAGTTAATCTCAATCAGCGCGGTCTTTAGACGTGGGTCGATCAGATTCCGATGACGAAATCGGTTCCGCAAGTCCACACAATCCTATAAATTTTTTAAAAGCAAAGCTGAATATACTTTTGCAAATTGGGTGGTTACCATTTTAATTATATATCATAAAAACGTTTCACAGGGTGAACATATTTTTACAATACAAAATAATTCTCAACCTTTTCTTATCAATTGCTATTGATATTAATTTAAATGTTTATAAGTGGAATCGTACATCATGCAAAATTTTAAAGCTCAAGTCAAATTATACAAAGCCGATTAGCTTAGATTACTNAGCAAACAGCATTAATTTAAATGTTTATAACTGGATTCGTATATCATGCAAAATTTGAAAGCTCAAGTTAAATTATACAAAGCCGATTAGCTTAGATTACTATTAATAGTTAAATGGTTTGACAAGTTTAATGTGACTTTTTATTAAACATAATCTATTAAAAAATTTACACTGCATTTTTCAAAATTAAAAAAAAAAAAACAAATTGAATGAATATGACTTTTTAAAAAGACAAAATAAATAAAATAGTTTATGTAGAGTATGTTGTGACTGGGAATGCGAATTAATGGGAGTAACTGAGTTATTGCATTGCATGGTTATGCATTTGAATGGTATACGTTTCGCATATGATTTTGACTTAACTTTTTGATTATATTGCTATTTATTTAGTAGTATTCATTTTTTCGTGTGGACTGTAGAAATATCATCTTGATTTATTTATCAATTTTCGTCAAACAACTTGTGTTCAAATTTGATGATTTGAGTGAGTTACTAAAGACCGCGCATGAAGGTTGCAGATTTTGCAAATATTTTGAATTGTGGAATGTTCATCATTTTTAAAGTACATACTTATATTGCCACCTAAAATAATTGAATAAGAAATACACTTCAAAATGCGCCCTTGACCTCTATTTAAAAAGTATAAACTTGCAAAGTTGACAATGAGAGCAATGACATAAGTAGTGCTAAACAATTACATTAAATTATATATATTTGTAAAATCACAAATTAATTAACAAGTTCAGTTACATTATTCTGAAAGCATAGTGCTCGGCAATGTGTTATTGGTAGCTAGTTATTCGTTACTGTAAATTTGTCTATTTTCTGTTATCACATGATTGATAAATGAGTGGATGGGGTCAAATAAAATTAAAATAACACCGGCTGAAAATAAACGCCCATACCTAATATTGTCTTATCACAATTTAACATTTGGGAGCTTCCAAATACGAATCAACTGAAACGGTAATTTATTTTCTACAGGTTTTGCGATAAAATACGAATTATCAGTAACTAACGTATTATCAAATGTGATAGTGTATAATATAAAAAATATAACTTTATCGATTTCTATTATATACTACATATATACTACTATACATTGAATGCTCAAATATAACCACTTTGTATTATTAAAGAAATTCCCGATGAACTAGACATTTAAGCAATTAATGTTTGACCCAATTAGTCGAAAGAATTATAAGTATGATAAGCTTAATCTAATACTTGACGATTAACTTTGATTAAAGCCTTCGCCAGCTCATCTATATTCCCTTATGTTTATCAGTTAAAATACATTTACGATTTTATTTTAACATAAATAATAAAGTGTCATCAGGGACTAATTCAAAATTTTCTTTTTTGTTTTCAATTTCAGATAAATAAGTTACTTAAGCATATAACAGGAAAATATAACACAGTAAACACAATGGCCTTAATTATGAAATACATCGATAGCATGCAGAGATATATGGACTCACATGGCGGTAAGTTTTGACTTTGTGCAATAAAATGATATATGTGTTTCGGAAACATTGCAAAGACAATACATTTATGGTTTAAATGTAGCTTGACCTTGTTCGGTTAGTTTGGTATTTTTTTATTTTTCTTTGTTGGCATCTCTTTTTACTTGAATGTTTTATGTGTTAATTTGCCCAGCCTTCATATTTTCATTATTGTTACATTATTTATATTTATATTCCTCTAATTATTTGTGTTTAACTTCAGTTTATAATACAAAATGATTTTTAAGTTTTTAACTTTTTTTTTTATGTTTCCCAGTTTTGTGGTCATTTATTATAATTTATATATTTATGTTCAGTTTGGCATTCAAAATTTATTGAATTTGACACTGCAACACTAATTACACTTGAACCATTTAGGTGTTACACAAACTTAACGTGCTTAACACATACACGTTGCGTCATGTTTTCTTATGAGCTTTGTCATTGAAATCATGCACTATATAAACACATAGGGCTAATAAAACATAGGCTTGACAAACTTTGCACAGCATTTTAACCTGAAATAATTTCGCAGCTCTTAAGTATGACTTGGGATTCAAAAAACAATTTTTTTTATTAGGACATTTAATATATTAATTAAATTTTGCGCAGTATTTTCGAGTTAAGTCGAATGCTAAAAGCTCTCGCGAATGAACTTCGAAATTTGATTTCAAAAATTAATGGCTTCTAATATTAAATTATGTTGTTAATTAGGTTTTGTGCAGCAAATTGTATAAACAAAAATACAAATTGTATATACAAAAATATATATACCAAAATACTCAACTATCTTGTTATGAGTATATAATTTTTTACTATTTGTTAAGTACAAAACCACACTCAATCTTTTTCTGCATTTTTATATTTTTATTTAACTTATTATTTATTATACTAACACATTTTAAAATAAAATTAGCTCTGTCTTCTTTTTTCTTTTTAATTATAGAATCGAATATTGCAACAATTCACGTGCGGAATACGCAATGTCGTGAGTTGGTAATAAAAAAATTTGTTTTTGATTTACGTTTGAAAAAAGAAAAATTAAAAATGTTTATAATTTTATGAATTCGAATAGAAATAATAGAAAAAATGTTTATTACCAAACACAAACTTCGGCAACAGATACTTTTACATTACATAATTTAGTTTAGTTTTATTCATGTATTTTTTATTTGTGTATTAAGTAGGTATTGCGAGTATTTACTTTTTAATAACGTAACATGACTTAGTTCATTTGCACTTCATATTGAATGTGTGCTGCATGCGGGGTTTAAGCAATAATAACGTAAAATTATATTTGCTGTGAGTTTTTACTTCAAACTATGAAAAAAACAACACTTTTCAAACGTACAAAGATCTAAAATATTTGTTTAAAACGCCATTAATAAAAAAAAATATTGCAAATGTATCTATTATCGTTGAAAATTGAAAGGCTACGTTCATAGGGTACTACGGGGACGATTAATCTATAAGCAAACGAACAAGGAAGTATTCGACAAAGAGCCCGCATTCTCTTATACCATGCTTTCTGACGAAATCTTTNCAAACAAACAAGGAAGTATTCGACAAAGAGCCCGGATTCTCTTATACAATGCTTTCTGACGAAATCTTTGTGCTAATAGCGCTTTTTTAACTATCTTTTATTATAAATTCACTAGATGTAATGGTATTATTTTGTTCGATAATTTATCTTCACGAAAGGCTGGGTTAAGAATTACATACACTACAAAATAGCGTCCATCAAATATATAGTAAAAAAAGTGACTTGAAATTTAATCTGTTAGAACCTAATCATATCGTTCCAAGTAAGAAATGAAAAGAACGTTATAGTTGCAGAATTCAATTACAATACAAGTGACATCAGGTGTTGTATCACCGAAATTTCTCTTTGTTAGAATATGTTAAGCCTTAAAGTTGAACAGAACATCTTCAACGAGGAATCGTTGCAATCGATATGCAATAGAAACACTTCTTGATTAGTTCTAACTGATTTTTCTTTAATTTAAGGTGCTAACCTATTTCTAATGTTATAAATTTATAAAATATAACTACAATTGAAATCAAATCATTCCAAAATGCTCAAGTTTGTCTTTTTGCTGCTTAATATGACGATGCTTGGGTTACAAAGCCCCACAACAGATACAAATCTAATTTAAGCAGTTATACCAAGGTTTTGGTTGCCATCGATTTTTATCAACTATTCAAGGGATCATGCTAGAGATCTAAACCACGAATGGTAAAAAATAGTTTATCGCAGCTCAAAGTACTAGAGCACTTTACAGTTATAAGAAAGTTATTCGTGATAATAAATTCTTTCCTAAGATCACTGTTACCTTCAATTAATACTGTGAATAAAGCAGTGTTCACACAACTATAAGAAACTTCAATTATAAGACCTATTTCATCAAAACTTATCTTGTTAAAAGATATTTCTAAAAGGTATNCACTATAAGAAACTTCAATTATACGATCTATTTCATCAAAATTTATCTTGTTAAAAGATATTTCTAAAAGGTATTTCTTACATGCAAGTGAACCACTCTTTCCCTTAAAGTTTTTAACAATCAAGATTGCCACAAACTCTTGAGCCTTCCTAACTGTCAAAGACCCAATAATGATGATATCCCCTGCTATGGTTTGTGGCATATTTGCTGGCATTATTTTTAATAATAATTTTAAAGTCATAAAATTTCCTTAATTTTAAAGTCTTAACAAATATTTTTATAAAAGAAAATTTTCTTAAATGCGCGAGTTGGTGAATAGCGAGTGTCATATGGTACTGCATATTTGGCATTAAATTTATTTTCGGAAGAGTATAGTATTAATTCTTTTCATAAGGTTCTATTATATTCTAGTCAAGGACATTATCTGCTGAATTTAAAGGATGTTTTAGAAATATTAGGAATTAGTTGTGGTGTAAACTGTTGTTTTATTTTAGTCCTCATAGCGNAATTAGTTGTGACGTATAAAACTGTTGTTTTATTTTAGTCCTCATAGCGAATGAAAATGGAATAGTTATCAGGCTACGTATTTGACAATAATTATATCTAGTGAATTACACGATTTATGATCTCTTATGAATAATTGGATGGTGGTGAAGCTTGTAATTTGTGTAGTACTTTTTTAGTTCACTGCGGTTAAACTGACAGCGAGAACCTTGTATTATAATCGGCTATGAAGCCATTTGCTTTTAAAATGAACATATATATAAATTAAAGCCATGAGCAATAATTTAATTGCAAATTTTATTTTCTTATCTGCAATTCAATAAGGAACGGGAACAAATTTGGTCTATTATAAGCAAAACGTAATAATACAATTAAAAATCTTTAATATAAATATGCATTGCAATCATTAATGTTGATTGCGAATGCATTGTTATATGAGAACATTTAATATAATGTTACTATTTTTGATTTTCTATTTGCTGTGTCATAGATTCAAGGACGAAGGACTGGCCCATGATGTCATCTCCATTCCCCACGTTAGCAGTATGTCTCTTGTATGTCTTCGTTGTCAAGGTAAATTTTTTTTCTTTAAATCATCATCTGTTTAAAATGATTCAATTGAAAATAAAATTTAATTCTTATTACTGACTTTAAATTCTTTTGAGTGTATAAACTGAAATTAAAATTAAATTGTTTTTTTTTTTTCATTTTCAAACCTGACAAAAGCATTTTTCGTTGTTTTATGCGAATTAATTTTTCATTTATTCATATTAAAATGCACGTAATTAGTTTTCGTAAATTGTGTAAGTGAATGAATAAGGTATTTTTATGTACATTTATTTTCGGCAAGTCATGTATTATATAAACATTTTCTTAATTAATTTATGTGCTAAGTAAATGCAATGACAAGTATTTGACGACATGACATAAATCAAAAGTTTTTGTTTAAATAAATAATTATTAAATAAAATATGAATTTATACAAAACATATGAGCAAACTTAAATATTATTTTTATAACTAACAATCTTTGTGCAAGAGATTCATATTGAAGTTATGTTTAGCTATTTAAAAATCATTAGGCTCAGAACTTCTAAAATCCCAGAATAATTTTTAATACAATATTTTATTTAAACTTCATTCAATACATGCAAGTTATATCAACAGGTTAACTTGAAAAATAAATCATATGACTTCGTATAACAATTACGACACTTATGCATGTACTTCTCAAGTATCCGCAATAAGCTGTTTTTTGCATTTGAAGTGTATATTTCTTAACCTCATTTACGAGTTTTGCTATAGAATGAAAAACCTCCAGATAATTCACCAAATACTATTAACTAATCAATTATTATATGCAAAAGCTCGGACACATATTTGTCGAATATTTGTTGTTTGTAAAATAATTGATAACAAAATGATAACAACGCAGCCATGATTATTATTTATAAAAATACAATATTGATCCAACTCCGCTGACAAAAAAAAATTAATTTTTCCCTGTTGAAATGCCGAATCTAGAAATTAAAGTTTTTAGATATGATGGTATGAAAATTATTAATTATGTGAGAAACGCCCTGAAGCGATAATAACACAATAATAATTATTGATTTAAGTCAATTTTAATTAAATATGACTCATTATTAAATTTGTTGAATTTTATAGGTGCTAGGTCCAAAATTAATGGAAAACCGTAAACCATTCCGTTTGCAAAACACACTGATAGTGTACAATGCAGTTCAAGTGATATTTAGCGCATGGCTGTTCTATGAGGTAAGTCAGAACGTGTTGCCAACAGAGATATACGCTGAAACGCCATATCCATATTGGTTAATAAATATTTCTCTTTAAGATTGAGTAAAAGAAACGACAGCAGTTAATAGTGGTATTTGTGGAATGCCCAAAAAGAATGTGTTTTGAATTACACAATTTTTTACGTATTGTTTACATTTCGTTGTATTGACATTTTCCTGTTTGACAATTTATTTACATTTTTTTTTAAATAGTATGCCTTTGCTATTTATTTTATAGTGTTTAATGGGTGGCTGGTGGGGTCATTACAGCTATAGATGTCAACCAGTGGATTATAGCGATAATCCAAGATCCATAAGAGTAAGTGCGCTACTTATATATTATACTCCCCGACGAAGGGTATCAACATAAACACATATAAATAAATAAATAATTATATAAAGTTTTTCTAAATAATTCTGAATATGATAACTAAACAGTGAATAATTTATTTGATTGCAATCAATATTAATGCAAATACTCTGCGCACTCTCGAAAAACAGTCGACATCAACCACCATTACAACGTTGCAAGCGCCCAATTAATCGCCAGCTGCCAGCTTTATTAATAATTTATATGCATTCTTCTTTTATACAACAAATATTTTAATAAAATGTTTGCTGCTTTGGTTTATATTTTTATTTAACATTGACGATGAAAAGTTGAACACAAGACTTCAACCATTTCAATTAAGAAAAGTGACTAGTACCGAGCAATTCAGTCTAACTGGCAAAAATTTAAAAACTATTTCGAAATTTCATATATTGATAATGGTTTTGTTTACCAATTAAAAATTGCTACCACACCTTAGTGTGGCACGTTTGTTTTGACTTTGTTGATTCAAAAAATTAACGTCTAACATTTTTAGATGAATTATTGCTTAACACGAATACATCAAGTACAAGTTCGGTTGTCTGGTCACTTTTTTATTATGTCAAGAGAAACGTTTATTACTGTGGGAAATTAAACCAATACTTGGAAGAGTTCAATGCTTTGGATTTTACGGATGTATATTAAGCAAGCTGCACAATAATTTCTGTCTATATTTGTCTAACTCAAACATTGGAATTCTAGTAAATATCCAATACAGATAAGCAAGAATTCCGACATGCCTTTACGCACATGCCCATTTACAAAAATAGCTAAAATAATATTATCAAAAAAAAAAAGAACGTATATATATATATATATTAAATGTACTAACACTTTATGATATGCTAAAAAACACAGAACTGTTCGTTTTGAAATTCAAAATCATTGAAGAGAATCGTTTATTGCCATTATTTCGATTGAGAGGAATCAGCAACACCATAAATAAAAACAAAAAAAAACAACCACTTGTATTTCTTACATTTACAGATAGCCATTTCAGGTTGGCTAACTGGACATTATAACTTCCGATGTCAGCCGGTTGACTATAGTAATAACCCTAGAACGTTAAGGGTATGTTATACAACAACAGCAACAAGCAAAAGAAATTTAATAATATAAATAAAAATTAAACACTATTTGGTAACAGTAATGTATTTAAGTCTAAAAATTGTAATTAACAAACAGTTATTTCGCATAACTTATCTACACATATCTGATTATAAAAATCTGCACATTAATTGCTTAATGTTATTTTATTTTTATTAAATAAACAATTGGTCTTGGTGCACAATACTGTTTGAACAAATTTTAACTAACTCACTACTTAATTTTAATTAAATTTCAAAACATTTAAACTATATTAAAATATCGCAATTAAGCTTTCTCATGGTACATTTCGAGAGAGTGCAGACAATAAATTTTTTTACATATTCTCTTTTATCTGTAGTCCCCGCATGGATTATTACTTGAATATCAATAGTCTATTCTTTCCTAATCATTATTACATTCTCAATTTACAAAGTGTTTGATAGGCTTAGATTTTATTGTTTTTATTGCATCAACAAAAAAATTTCAATTCTGATATATAATTAATTCTATAATTTTTATTGATGCTGCATTCAGATGGTGCATGCGTGCTGGTGGTATTACTTTTCAAAGTTCACTGAATTCATGGATACGGTAAGTTTCAAATGATAATGCAACAGCATACCATACTTTAAACAAAAATTCACTATGCAAAACATAAACTTTAATATTAAAGCATAAAATATATGCAATCCATTGATTTATGGAAGATCCATTAAAGTATTCTGTAAAGTGATGATCTTTGCTTAAAAAGAAGTTTACTTCCTTTTTTTCCTAATATTAATTTAATTCATTTGCTGAATTATTTCAAGTTTCCCAATTTTTAATTATTTTTTAAACTTTTGATTTTTTTTCATTAAGGTTACATAAAGTTAGATATGGTTTTTAAGTTTTTAAAATTTTTTAACTTGTACTTTGTTTTTGGCCAATTATAGTTACCAAAAACACGATCAGAAATTGTTACTTTACAGAATCCCAAATTCTGTGTAAATCATTTTTGCCTGTGAGCAAAATGATAACCACGTCTCACGTTACAAAATAACACTACAGAGCTTGAATTGATAAAATTTCCAAATATCTTACAGATTTTCTTTGTTTTGCGCAAAAAGACAAGTCAAATAACCACACTTCATGTGATTCATCATGGCTGTATGCCAATGTCTGTATGGTTTGGAGTCAAATTCACTCCAGGTAATGTAAAATGTTTTCTCTTAAAATATTTATTGGCACAAAAAAATGTATCGTTACAAATTTTTACTTTTCGCAAAAGGTGGTCATAGCACATTCTTTGGATTGCTCAACACATTCGTACATATTATTATGTACACATATTATATGTTCTCGGCAATGGGACCACAATACCAGCGATATTTGTGGTGGAAGAAATATTTAACAACATTGCAAATGGTATTTTTACAAATTATATTTAAATTAAGCCGATAATACTAAAGCATTCGAAATTTTTTAGGCACAATTTATATTAATAATGGTACATGCGTTCCAGTTGCTCTTTATTGATTGCAATTATCCAAAGGCTTTTGTTTGGTGGATTGGCATGCACGCCGTTATGTTCTTTTTCCTATTCAATGAGTTCTACAAAGCTGCGTACAGAGGTCGTCGCACGGTAAGATGAATATCTTCATTATTCAAAATACATACAGTACTGACAATGTCTTCTTACCTTGTAACACAAAGCATCATTTTACCATTCGCATTGGTCCAAATTATGAATCACATTCAAACATAACAAACATACAATAATGAGAAAAACGGCTACATTGCTGATGCCAATTTGACCTAGCTATAAAATATTATGTCGAAAACGAGCCAAACAAGTTACTGCGAACTACAATCATCGGTCATCGTTAATGAATTTGAAAACGATCCACCCAAATACTGATAAACTAAATTATCCAATACGGTATAAGTGTTTGCTGATGAAATGAGAGCTAAGCGCAATAGTAACCTACTTCCTATAGAAAAACATTCACATACGCATCGAAAAGTAATAAATTACAACAACAACAACAAAAAAACGTGACTGTATTGCAGCACTTGTTTCTTGCGCCCAGTTACAACATACAATCAAAAATCTAAAGTGGCTTCGATATAACAACATAAACCGCTTGCCTCTTCGGGGCAACAACTTTTCATAGTTAAAGCAATTTTTTGTTTCTCAATTTTTTATTAAGTGTTTGAGCCGCTGAAAATGTTACAAACTAGTGAAAGCTTTGCTATTGCTCCATTACATAACTCCATATCAAGTAAACACACATTGTTCGCCAAAAAAACAAAAAAAAAAACTCAACCGTATGCACAAACGCATTTGATGTAGCCTATTCATAAATGCAACGCGATTACTCAATGATTACAAACATCTGACCATAAGTTGGTCAAATTATACAAAAGCAGTCTCTCTATCTTTCGCTGTATATCTGCGCTGTGTGGCTCTCGTTAAACAACTTTTAATGGTGTTTGTGAGCCATATTTAAGACGTTTACCCAATACATTCTGTCGCTGCTCATATGCAATCCATACTCAGCGATCCATACTCAGCGAATGTTATATGAACAGCTTTTGGCTTACTTGNGCTGAATGTTATATGAACAGCTTTTGGCTTACTTGTTGCTGCATCGTAAGAGCACCTGCTTTTATTTCTCAATTATACTGATCCATATTAAACNGTTGCTGCATCGTAGGAGCACCTGCTTTTATTTCTCAATTATACTGATCCATATTAAACGAGACCATAAATACTCGTGATTCTCAGCGCACGCTTTTGAGAAGCAGAAATTTTCGAACTCGTTATGGTGCAACCAATAAAAGTTGACTTTATTTAATTACTCCATGAGTCTAAAATTTTATAATTACGTTTTTTTTAAGCAATCATGTTTAGATTCGCAGATTTGCAATCCGAATTACAATGTATATAAATATGTGTTTCACAAGAACGTTTTTTCGAACAGCTATATTATTATTAATTTCTGAAAATTTGCCGACACGATACGTCAAAAGTATTACGACTTTTTTAGATGGAAGAGAATAGCAAGATTCAGTAATTCATCGTCATCTATATTCAGCTTACATCAAATATTAACTTTTAACCCATTTAGCTTAATAATAAATAATAAAAAATTAAATGTTTATACGAATATCATATATTAAATGTTTTTTTGTTTCTTTTCATTGCAAATCGCCAACTTGCTGCAAAACTGATGTGCGATTCCCACCATTTCAACGAAACGCTTCAAAAAACATCAAATCATCAAATTAAACGCCTCTGAAAACATCGCTTTATAAATAAAAATATGCTTTGCATTTTGTATTTGTCTAAACATAAACATTGAACAACAACAAAAACATACATTTTGAATAAATGCATTATTCAACAAATATAAATATATATATACAGGAATATAAAAATGTATTCATGTTCCTTTTACAGCGTGCCGAAAAGAGTGCGCACAGTGATGCCAGTGCGAATGGAAAAGCGCCTCTCAAAACAAATGGACACATTAAAAATCCACTTAATGGCATGTGCATGATTATTGATGATCAGCAGCACAAATCAGATGATGCAAACACCAAAATGCATGCGAATGGACACGTGAACGGCATAACGAAACCATTAACGAATGGCATATCCTCCAGCATGAATGGCAGTGCCCACAAGAACGGTAATGTGCTGAGCAATGGGTACACAAAGCAAATCAATGAAGAGCTGCCGACTGATTTGAGACAGAGAAATACGCAAAAATAATATTTAAAAAAGTACGGAGCGTGCGGAAAATTCAAACAGAAAAGGAACTAATCCCTTTTTTAATGTCTCTAGCTTACCGTTACTAGTTTAAATATTTTCTTGCTTTTGTCTCTAACTTATTATTTCTAAATAGAAATCAAAAACAAGTGTACAGAAATATGGCCTTTCATATTTATGTTAATAAGTTGCACCAACAAAGTATATATATAATAAATACATTTATTATATCTAAGAGAGCATTTTCTTGTGATTTTTTGTTTTTATATGTATATACATATGTATTCATTTTTAAATTGTTATGCTTTTGTTTTTAACATTAATTTTAAATTTTATTTATTTATTATTTTGGAAATGCTTATGGGTTTTCATTTGTACAGCAAGATTGCGATGGTCTTGAAAAAGAAATGTATAAATTAAACGAAACAAACACAAACAAAAAACAAACAAACCAACAAAAAAAAAAAAACAAAATTTAATAATAATAATTTTAATTTATATTAAACACATAATGCTAGAATCATTATTAATTAAATCAATTGTGAGTAAATAACACATAAGTTTTGAAGTTTTGTAAATTCTTTAATAATTAAAATGTGTATGAAGCATCGGTGTAGGCAATACACGCAAAAGTTCATAAAAATAAATACGAGTAAAATAATTAAATTATATATAGATAAAACAATCTTAGCAACTTAAATGAGAAATAAGCAAAACTTTTTTTACAATATTATACTTAATCTAAAGAAATACAATTTAATGGAATATGCATATACTCAATAATGGTAATGGCACGTAAACTAGTCCAGTTGAGTGAAAATATTGTGTACTATTTAATAAAAGTGGCTTAAAACATAACAGAGACATGACTTATTCTTTTCGTTTTCAAAAATTTAAAAAAATTTCGATAATAAGTGAGAATTGTGAATGATTTCGGAAAAATGTATTAATTAATTGCAATAACACTTGATAAACGAACAAAAAAGCAATAGCAAGAGTTACCAAATTTATTGCAATATACATTTAAATTATGTGTATATTGAAAAAAATAATAAAAAAAAAAAAATATATATATATATATATA
>JXOS01045275.1:0-12819 GCA_001015075.1 Cirrula hians
TATATTTTGTAGTCTACATTAAGGCATGACGAAAAAATACTCGAGAAATTTAGCACACTAATGATAAATCAAAGCTTTGCAAAAGTAACCCCAAAGTTTAAAATCTCATGGACCTAAGTGCCTACTGTATTGGATGCCTAAGTGCAGCTAGTACTGCTAATATTCAAGACTGCTTGTGTACTGAAAAAAATAACACGTATTGCATAAAAATAACAAAAACAAAAGCCCTCTTCAGCCTTAACCAAATGTCGCAATTGCCGGAGAAACGTGATTTAATTCATTGCAAACAACCGTTGCACTCAAACATTGAAATTATTTTGCATTAACCTTCATGATTTTAAAAGAAGCCGCATGTACACACGCAAGAAATACAGACTGTATTTGATGCTGTTGTAGTTTGCATAAAAATGTTGCATCGCTTTGCTGAGTCAGCGCAAACAGCGGCTAAATATGACACTTTCGTTTTAACCTAAAAACAAACAACAACAACAATTAAAGAAAGTAAACATATCGTGCAAAATTCTAGTAGAAATTTCAAAATGAACTGCCTAAGCAAGCAATATGCGGTAACTGAATTTAGTATCGAAAACGTTGGTGCCAAATTAGCACATCAGTGGCACTTGCATTGAGTGCACTTTTACTGGATGTAGAACAAAATCAAGTTAAATTTAGTGCTACCAGAACAAAGTTAAGTGTACAAAGTGTGCTCTTCGAGCTATTATAAATTTCAAATAAAGCCAAATTGAAAGTTCTGAATCGCGTGGCATACTCGAATATTGCTAGTTCAGTCAAGTGCTGAGGTTTGAAGATAGTTCTAGTGTCTCATAAACTGCAGGACTGCATGCAATGCACCTGGCCTTTGCTTTTTTGAAAGTGCAATGCGTTTTAATTGGCGTCATTTTTGTAAGCTGCAAAAGAAGAAACTCGTTCAATACAAAAATGCCACACATTTTGATATCGTAACCTGCACACAGTGCTCCGATACATTGGTTGTTGTATTCGGCAGAGACGCCAAAGTAGAGGAGCGGCAAGATAATGCCAAAGGTGGGTGCACTTAACCGATCCTCAGTTAAATTTTATGTTAAAACAAATTTTTCTCAAGAATTTTGAAACAATTAAAAAAAATCCTCTGCTTGTAGGCAACACTTTGTTTGAGTTACAGTGCAATTTATAACGGTAAAATTTACTTCGCAGAATGTCGTAAACATTTTTTTAAATGACTTGCCTTGAGATATGCTTCAAAATTTTGTAGCTTCAACGCTGTCTTTACAAAAAGTACACTAATCGTTTTAAACACAGCTTCTTAGGTTGAGATCACTTTTATTTGATGCAGAAATTGTTGGAATATTCGGTCTTGAATACTTGCCTTAATTCAACGCAATTATTAGTGTGCACTCTTCAATTCCACTAAATAATTTAATACTCGGCCTGATATTTAAACAAAGGAATAATCTCTTAATTGTTAATACTAAAAAAGAGTTACAGTTTTGTTTAAGTCTCGCAATAAATGTTTGTTCGATTTGCGTTTCCATTTCCCTAAAAGTAGGCCATCGTTTTAATGAACATACAATTTGTATTCTTTTTTTGCAACAACATGTTAACATTGTGTTTTAGTTTTAAATTTTTCTTCCATTATCGATCATACTAAACAATTTCTAAAAGCATTCGTGCAAGTATAACCGTTTGAAGTGTAAAACCTATGAATGTAACAGTTAGCAATATTAATTAACTTTAATCAGGTCAACTTTCAAACTTTATGCAAAATTAATGTATACTTTCAGGATAATTTAAGAAATTTTGGTTATTTTTAAGCTCCAACAATATTCACATATATTGACAACGTATTTTTTTAGGCAAGATAAAATAATTTGTTTTGATTTTTTCCTGCAACTGTACCTTATTTCCATAATTTTCTAGTCTTCGTATCATTCCTAGAAGTAGATAATATTTTCTGAAGTCGTTTTTCTTTTGATGTGACCATTTTCTATGATTCTTCCCTAAATTAGTGCTCCAGTATTATATATGCTCAAGTAATTTCTATTATAACTTTGTATGCCCAGACAAATACTTGTGTTTGCCTCTGTACCCTTGAAGGAGTACGTTCAGTTCATGATATGTTACACGTTTGCTACATCAGCCTAGTGGCATAATGTAGGGTGAAAAACAATCCTAATCAGCTTAAGCTATAGTCTGCTACAGAATTCTGCTTGTCATGGCAGGAAGCCACCCAACAAACGCCACCAGTCAAGTTCACCTGTGCCTTTGTGTGGCTGCATTTCAATTATTACATTGTAGCCAGCAAATGCAACAACAATAAATGCCATTACTTGCAAAAACGTATTTTTACTTACACAAGCGCGGAAGGTTACTAGTTAGTTGACCTAGAGCCCTAAAATAATGACGTTGTCAATGCATGTGCAGCTATAGTTTTTCCTCTCTTCGTCTACCAGCACAGTTATTTATATATTTATATATATATACATTTTTTATTTCTAAGTATCTGAGTGTGTTTATTGTTGCTCAACACATTGTATACACAGCCAATTGAAAATAAATAACAACAATTGTTAATTGATGTGAGATATATGTTATGCCCTAGCCGATATTAGGCTGAGATGAATTCGATTTTGTTGTTACTTATAATAGAGCGTGAGTAATAAGCGCTTTTTGAGCAATTGAATTTTCAATGATCGGTATTGATTATTGTTTTTAACGCTGCTTAGTTCGGCGATATTCCGGAACTAGTGTAAAGAGCGTGAAACAACAACAATAAAAATTTTTAAAAAGAATTTTATGTTTCCTGATGTGCTAGGCAAAATTTAAAAGTGAAAAAAAACCTCAGTAGGCAATACCAATGACACGGAATGTATTTATTTCCGCTCAAATGCAGCGAAATGCTTTCCGCTAACAGCTTTCCAGTTTCCAGCTAACTGTTATATTCTCGGAAATAGTAGTGTGAACGCAGCATTGTGAAGTAATTTCTAAATTACTTGCTAAAGTTTTGGCTCGACGGCAAATTCAATCTAGTACTTTATACTTTATATCATATAACACTTACAATATGTTAATTTGCCCATCTTAGACTTGTATACAAAGGCCTACACTAAAAATTTTGTAAATTTGCACAAGTTTATAGAGTGAAATTTATGTGCATGAGAAGACATGTATATTTTTTGTAAAAAGAGAATGCAAAGAATTTGAAAGTATAACAGTGATTATCTAGGGTTTCTCTCAATAAATCAAATATATTTTCTTTTCATCTATCATACTGAACTATATGCTAAAGTGTAAATCCTACGATTATAACAGTTTGAACTTTCATAGTTTAGCGTATAACATTAAGAAATAGTCCTAATCCTACAACTATAAAGGACTTTTCGCCACAAGTTTTGCTTTTTTAATCTCTTATTTGACAGTATAACAGTTAATATTTCACGATTATGGCTAATATTAGCAAGCAATGCATTGTTTTCAGAATAATTTTTATATATAAACTTCATTAAGCCTACTTTCTATGTATAATAATTATTGTTTAAAGTTCCCAAGATTCTGACATATACATTGGAAGCTAAATGATGGCTAAGTGTATGCTTTTTTCATCAACAAAAATAAGCTTTACTGTAAAGTGTTAAACGAAGGAGTATAACTTTTGCATCAACAACAATAGAGTTTGATGAATATTCTTACAAACCAGCTATACTAGTCAATGGAGTGAATTAAGGAAAAGCAGTTTCCATTTAATAAGTCTCCGGCGTTTCGTCGGTCTTCTGGACTTCTTCATGTAGTCGTATTTGGGTTTTATTACTTAGCAATGAGCATTATATACATTTGACATAAATTAATATATTTGGACCAACATAGGTGAGAATAAAAAACAAAAACACATAACCCTTGGCAGAGAGACATAGTTAAAAAGCTTTATTTCCTTATGTTCTTTAATAAATAAAATTCCCCAGTATAGCCGGTTCATAAGAATACTTATTATACTCCAACCTGGTCTAAAATCATATCAGAAATAGGGTTTATTTAAAACTCTTATGTGCATGCAAATAACTCTTTCAAATTTTGTTTGCAGGAAAATGTTTACAAGATGTTGTCATAAGAATATTTTTTCTAGTATAACAGTTATAATATACAGATAAATCTGCATTGAAAAGCAAACTTGAATCTACATTGAAAAGCAAACTTACCTCTCTCAACTGGTATTTTTCAGAATGCTTAGTGCAAAAATTTGCAGTAAATATTTTTTGGATTCATAATTTATCTAGAAGATGAGGCTTCTACCCAATCTTTGCGAACAGCTTTATAATTTAATTATGCGTCAAAATAGAGTTATATCATATATATAGTCACAATTATATCTTAATACTGCCAGTTCAAAAATTTGACCATTTTGCAGTTCTTAAAGTAACTGTATAATTTGTATAATTATTACAAGCTGCTAAAGTGGTAGTATAATCGGATAATTCTTTCAAGCCGATAGTAAGAAGCATTCGCGTCTTCTCTGAAAAAACAGCAACTGCGTTTCTATCGCAACAAAAATGTGACCGAGTATACCAGATAATCGATGCCATGGCTACTTCTACGAAATGACAAACGTCAATCATTTCAAAACTGATTGGTGCCTAAATAATTGTGGAATAAGATGTAGTTTCCAAATTTGTATGCAATTCTAATCATCAAGCGTAGTGAACTTACAAATACTATAGTATGTAATTTTAAAGTATAACTACTTAAGTCGAATTTTAATGCAACGACTTTCAGTTGGAAGCTCAAACATTTTTAAGCTTTTTAAGCAATTTTAAGTATTACATTTCCGTTCCATTTGATTAAAATCTCTAAATTTAAATGAGTTTCACTAACCAAATATGCAACCCAAAAATAATTCTAATAAAATTTATATAAATTGCATACATCTTAGGTATAACAGTTTCATTTTTGCAATTTACAGTCACATAATTGTTTGCAGGAACACTGTTAAATTTTATCTGTGATAAATATTTTCACAATTAAAAAATTTTTTATTATTAATTTTTGCTTTTTTTTATAATTTTGCATGTTTGCCAAAGTTTCGTAAATTATAAAAGTTTAAGTATAACAGTTTTTTTTTTGAATATGTTTTAATTTTGAATTCTTCGAACAATTTCACAACCGTGGAAACACTTTGCTCGGCGTAAGCATATAATCATAAATTTTCTATTAACTCCTCCTCGCACTCGATCTCTCGTTCGCTCTAATTCTCTCTCGCTCGCTTTCATTCTCTCTCTCACTCTCTCTATCTCTCTCTCTCGTTCTCTCTATCTCTCTCTCTATTTCGTTCTCTCTCGCTCTCTCTTTCTTCACTACATGTACGTCTTTCATTATCGTCTGATGCCCCATATCCTTTCCATTCTATTTCTTTGAACCTGACTTGTGGATTCCAGTTAAAGAACATTCGTCAAATTATAAAACACATAAAACATAAAAATGTATGAATAATATCGCACCTATCAAAAATGCGATAAGAAACGATGACATATGCTCTTTAGCAACTTAGAGCTACTGGTATAAAAGCTTTTGTTTGGTAAAAAAGTCTTAAAACTATATATTTTCAAATGATTATTTATTTTTGAAGCATTCATTACATTTTTCAATTAATTAATTTTTCCTCCTTTTTTTGTATTTTTGTTTTTTTTTTCGATATAAAAATCTAAGACTACTTTCGGTTAAGTAACACTCTTTTTGATGTCTTAAGCTTAAAGATGAATGTTCAAAACTTTTCTTAAAAGCGAATCTATTATAATGAGTTTGATTTTTAATAAATTTTTTCTTTTTTTATATGTACTTGCAGATAGACTAGCTGTGATAATTACCGGAATAGTGACATTAATTTTAGGCATAATTTTATTATCAATACCATGGCTGGATTATTTTATATTGAAAGTAAGTACAATCGCGTATTAATTCATAATAAAAATTATAATTGTAAAATATAAGAACCCGTACGAAATACATCATATTTATCATGAATTGCATACATGTGAGACGTGCAGAGAGAGCTAGGTTTTGCTTCAAGTTTTATGTTTACAAACAAAGTATTTGCTTTTTCGTACGAATACTTTCCGGAATATAACTAAAGACCTAAACTGATATTAAAATTATGAAAATATTTTTTCAGAACATTTTAGCTGTGCTATGTAGTTCAAAAATGAAAGCAGCAGCGCAGCAAGATGTACTTTTTGTATTCTTTTCTCAGGTTGATACTGCTAAAATATAGGCTTTGTGTTTTATATAAATAGTAGCTTCATCGGATATAACATTAAATACATATTGATATTTCCAATATGCTTATGAGCAGTGCATTTTGGAACATAACGCTACTGGTATCTGCATTTTTGCATTAATTTGAAACGTGCAAAGAGAGTTACATTTTGCAAGCTACCGAGGCTTTGTACAATTTTTTTTTTTTTTGTCAAATATCAAAAACCATTAAATGCATTAATAATGTTTACCAACGAACCGAAAAAATGTTTGTCTTGATATAAATTCACAAAATCGGCGTTAAAAGTTATATTCTGAATACGACAAAGTACTTACTTATACGCACGTGAGACATCCGAAGCAAGCCGCTGCGCCTATAAAGCAGGCTGCGTGCTAAATATACACTAAAGAGTACAGATATGTTTATGTATATTCATTTCTGTGATGTCAAGTGAACAAGGTTATAACTTAAAAATGCGCAAGCAAAAGGAAAAATCAAACCTACGGTTAGTCCGGTTAGCGTTGGAATTAAACCCAAATCTGTATGAAATTATTAAAGAAAATTAAAAGAATAAAATAAAATATCTCACGCACAAAAGAAATTATAATCTCCATCGTGTCTATTGCAAATTTAATTAGCTAATCACACTTTTGCTTTGTGCTTTCAGAATCTCAGACTATGGAACGATACGTTAAGTTATCACTACTGGCAAAGGCCCGGCGTCATACGCTTAACAAAAGTTTATATTTATAATGTAACAAATCCGGAGGGATTTTTAAGTGGCGAAAAGCCAAAACTAACCGAAGTTGGACCTTTCGTATACAGGTAACTATATCATATGAAAAACAACAACAACAAACTGTATTTTAGTTGAATTAATAGCTAAGTAGAAATGATTCAAACACCTCATATCTGGTACAACACATCGACTAAGTGTTCACTTGTAGTGCTGTCCACTTAACGCCTAGCATTGCGTGCAGCCGCCTTTTAGAGCAATTAAAATGTATTTATAAATAATCGAACGCCAACACATGCTAAATGGAGAAATTACTGGCAATTAGCAATAAATGGTGAAATTAACTTTTATTTAGCTAAAAATTGTAATTTTAATGATAATAATCATGAAACAAAACGTTCTTCTACAATATAATTAATTGCAATTAAATTTATTAGCACTTAATTATGCGCAACTTGGAAAATTTTTTAATTCTAACAACAACAATACAATGTATACGTAGTCGAAAACAGCAAATGCTTAGGCAATTTGTCCAATTCAATTGCAGCCACGTTTGTTGTTGTGTTGCGGTTCTGTGTAATATTGTTGTTGTTTTTTCGAATACTTAAAAAAAAAAAATATTTTGCGCTTTTTTGCCAATATAATGCACAAAATTGTTATTAAAATGCAAATTATATGAGCTTCCGATAATTGCCAGTTTGAAGCAGCGCATAGCACTTAAAACCACAACAACAACAATAATGTTATTACTTAATGAGCAATACAATTGCACTAACAGCATGTTTACATTTATGCTTAACCAAATCACTTGTTGCTAAAAATAAAAAATCATAATTGAATTGAAGCATTTATATTCGTACTAAAATAAATAAAACAAATTTTAAATAAAAAAACATTACAAAATTATGAAAAAAATTTAAAAAAAAACAACAGCACCAGTCCATAAAAATTATGCAAGCTGAAACTGCGGTTTTTTCTAAATGATTTTATGTAATCTTGCGACTTAACAAAGTCGCTAATGCACACACATGCATGGGAGTCAAGCAGGCAGAACGGGCATTAAGTGAAGAAACCACACAGTCTACTGCACTTAGCACATGTGTACTAAAATTTAGCAAAGCCTCATTCTTTATATTTTTTTTTATTTATCCACGTAATTTGTTTTTTGCGAGTGTAATTAGCGAAATAGAAAAATATAGTTCGTTTAGTACAAGTGACTAAAAGTTTAGTACTCAAATGAACAACATCGTTGTGATAGTCGATCAAGAGCGTCTACATAATATCCATCAGTCATTCAAATTATAAAAGTAAGTGAGTAGGTTGACTATGACAATGAACTATGNTAAGTGAGTAAGTTGACTATGACAATGAACTATGAATATGACAGTAACGTAACAAAGTCGAAGTAACAAATGTCAGTACCATGCGATGGTATTTCAGCTAACTACCGTGAAATCGTGAGGAAATATACTATGGAAGGTATCCAATGTTATCTTCCAATTTTCGGGATTAAAGGTTCTATGGGAGAGGTATCCGAAGTTATGAACCGATTTTAAATAAAACGAACAATGTGACGGCAATTACCCAAAAATGCTATGATGATAAACAAAATGAATATCCTTATTTCAGCCTGTGCTATAGCGATGTGATACACCTTAACGTTTGCTTTTAGACACCTTCGTTGAAATATTATGCTTTATCGCGACTATAGCACACTTAGAGTAGGGTTTTTTATTTGGCTATAGCTTTAGAAGACATTCAAACTCAAAAGTAAAAATATTTTCTAGTGTTTTCAAACAAAAAAGCAAGATTCAATAGAGTTGCACCAAAGTTCTAAAATAAAACAATAATCCAGCACTAGTCATATTTGAAATTAGCGTCCTTCAGGAACTCAAATCAGAGAGCACAGAGAGTTTGATCGCTTGCATGCTTTCCAGTGATCAAGGATTGAAGAAGAGGAATCGAACTCATTTACTACCCGCAGACTGTTTTATTCTGTCCTAATGGCACGCCCTTCCAACAGAGTGCCTTGTTGAACTTGAGCCATTCCTCCTATGGACACTTCCTCACAATCTAATTGTGGAACTGGNCTGCCTTGTTGAACTTGAGCCATTCCTCCTATTGACACTTCCTCACAATCTAATTGTGGAACTGGCAAAGTTTTTGGAGCAATTGTTGAGCGAAGAGAAGAGCAGAGAAGAGAAGAGATGACAATCAAGTAAGAAGTTACAGTCGGCTGAGGCCCAATGTGAGATACCCGTCACTCTCAAATTGTTAAGTCCAGAGTACTCGCAATATTGAAGTTTGAGATATCTCTGATTTTCATCCAAATATTTTTCTTTATCGTTCACGCTCCAATAATATATCCAAAATTTGCTAACAACCCTCTTCTCGGACCTATATGGTCCGAGAATCCTTGAGAAACCTTTTTCATCCAAACTTGCCCATTTTGCGTACACACATTATTCGTATTTATAATCACTCAAAAATGGAACTTCGTTGAATTTACTGGATGATTGTGGTTCAATTGGCTTCAAACGGCTAATTTCCAGCCCCAATCCGTGTACGAAAAATTCAACGACGCCGGCAGAGAATGTATGCTCAACACTCTGTGTAAGTCCAGCTTTAGCCAATTTCATTGGCGACGTGTTTAAAAACTTTAGTAACGAACGACATAAGGGCCCAGTTTCATTTCGACTGCCACATTTAATCAAATACGTTTTTCAAAAATATTAAAATACAAATCGAGAGTTAATGTACAAAATATGATGCTACTCCTATGCAAATGTAGGGGAGACCAATGATAAAAAAGAAAGAGAGAGAGAGAGCCAAAGCCTGTTGTTATACAAAAAAAAAAAATAATAAACAATAAAAAATAAGAAATATACGATAAATGAGTAGTAATAAATTCAATACAAAAAAGCAGCTCATAATTAAAATAAGATTTTGAATAAAAGTTTAACCGAAATACGGCGGGGGCAAAGTACGATTTGATCAGCAATGCTGGTACGTGCTGCATCGAGGAAATGCGTCTACGGCGAGTTGCGTGAATAGTCTAAATGTTAATTATTGCTAAGGTCGCATGCTGGCATATTTCCCAGCATTGTTATTGTTATTAACGGCCGCGCTGATAAAATCAAAACAACACTGTGAGTGACTTCAATATACAAACCTAATTTCCCTGACGAAAAAAAAAAAAAATTAAAAAAAAATCAAAAATAGTACAAACAATCAAAAGCGTCTGATTTGCTTTGAGTGTTTGCATAGATTTTGTGTTGGAGTCATGGCGAGTCGAAAGCCTCTAAATGTTTCAAATTATGTTTAAAAAGTGCAAACAAACCCACAAAGAGACACACGCACGCACAACAAATTAATCGTCATCATAACAACAATAATGACAACGTTGAATAAACATTGAATGTCAAGTTCAATTGCTGACGCATTGTTTTAATGGCTCATAATATTATTGCAGCACTATTGACTATTTCGCTCATGCTGCCGCAGCTTTGAAAAGCTCACTCCAACATTTTTGTAGGTTTTTTTTCGATTTTTTTAAAACATTTTTTCTACTTTTCAATTTTTCTTAATTTTCTGTCACGTATTTTATTACGTTTTAGTTGGGCTTTATTACATGTTCCCACCAATTGAAATTGAGAGAACTTCTTGTTTAATTTAGCGCTTTTTAGGGGTCCTACTTGAGTTACCCGAATGTTAGCTTTGTTTACGTATTATCCGTTTCGATTCCAAAAACAAATGGATTGTGCATTCAGCTGTCATTTGCATGCATAAGTGCTGCACATTTTTTAGTGTAGTACTGCTGATGATAAAATTGGCAAAATATATATCTGTAACATCCAGAATCTGTGCTCGGGAACCTATCAAAATATATACCGATATACTCAGCATCGCAAAAGGAATTGATCTGGCCATATCCGTCCGTTCATTTTGCCGTAAAAAATAAACTTAAAAAAAGTACTTGAGCTAGATTCCCGAAAATAGGCACACATATTCTTAAAACTTTGATTTGGCGTAGTTCGCTTTATTCAAATTTAGGCCCTTAGGGCTATTACAGCCGTAACAGTTTATATTTTTCAATTAAATTTCTTTATACAGTGGGCAATACTGTCTAAGGACTTTTTCAAAAATGGGTATGTTTAGATGAATATTAGTGGTACCTCCAGTTCTCATGAGATCCGGAAACATGACTTTACGCAAAATTTTCCGAGATAACTAAAAAAAAAGGTTTATAAAATTGCATATTTGTGTGGACTTGAATGTAACCAATGTCTGCAACATAAATGGGCATGATGAGATGAAAATCTAAGGTACTTCAAGTGGTAAATTGGGCCATTAGGGCAAACTGCAACCGATATTTTGCAACGGAATTTCTTATTTATATTAACTATCATAGCAGCAAATCGTGATCCAAAAATTAAGCATGATTGCATGCATATTGCAGGTACCTCCACTAGACCTATGTGGTCCGAAAAGCGGATTTTAAGTAAAAGGAGCAACACATATTAATTAAATTAAACGAAATGTCAATTTGTTGTGGACATGAATATTAGTAAAGTGTATACCAAAAATGGTCATGGGTGAATGAAAATCGGAAGTACACCAGTATACCTACGTATTCCGAAAAAAAGGTTTTAAGCAAAATTAGCCACACTTATTAATTAAATTCAACGAAATTTAATTTTGCTTGGACATGACTAAAAATAATGTGTATACCAAAAATGGACATGACTGCATGATATCGGCGGTACCTCCAGTAGCCTATGTTGTCCGAAAAAGGGGGTTTTGCCAGAAAAATTAATCAAATTCAAGGAAATTTTATTATTGAACTTTCTAAATTGTTTTTTAATTGTTATTTTTTTGCATGTTTTAAGCTGAATCATTTTATTTTCGGACTTTTCCGTAATTACCAATTTGCATGCGTTGCGTATCACACTGTCGGACTAAACGGATTGTTACTTTCTGTCTTGTCTGTTCTTTATATTAAAAAATAATAATAATAAAGAGTACAATCCTGTAATTTGCGTACATTTCGAATTCTATTTCACATTATTTATTCTTCATGTTTGAATTAGCGCTGGTGCGAACACAGCATTAACCGCTTGCCTCTGTCGTATGGGCAGTGTGCCTAAGTGTGTATGCGTAATAAAAGCACAGCACAGCATGCGTGCATTGAGAACAACAACAATCGGAGCAGCATCAACACTATCACAGTCCCACTCAATGTGTCAACGTAAAATATTTTGGCTGTCGGCGCGGCTACCTGACTTCGTCCACAGTGCCACGGTTGGTCGTTTTATTATCGCATTCGGTGTAAACACTATTTAACCGTCACAATTAATTCGCAAAATAGTGCGGCAACCCAATAGCAAAACAAGCCCAACCGCATATGTCAGCGCACTTGCAGAATGACACACTGCAAATGTCATTGCTTTTTTGTTTTTTAATTATGCCAATTATTAAAGCTATTTATATATTTTAATTGTTCTTTGAACATTTTAATTCTAAATCTAATTAATTAATTCATGTGCAAAATGCATTCCTAAGCGTCTACGGCTACAAGGTCAACAAATAGTACGTGAGGCTTATTGCCTCATTAGTCAGTACTATAAGTTGCTCTTGTTGCTTTGAGAAATTCTTCTCAGTGAAGGTTCTATATGCTAAATTCCAACTTCCGTGCCTTTGCTTCGATAAACACGTATATATCATTCATTCTATTTAGTATCCCCGAGGAAGCAGTCATTGTACTTACAAATCGATCTTTTTAAAAAGAAACGTGTTAACTTAGACGNGCCTTGTTAGTCGCCCTTTGTGTCATACAATTCTA
>JXOS01045590.1:0-13345 GCA_001015075.1 Cirrula hians
TTTGATTTCTGAACATATTTTGTAAAAAGTGGTCAGGTAAAAACGGTCCATAACTTCGGGTACGTAGAACGTTTGTTCCCGATTTCACAAAAAAAGGGCGAAAAAAGCAAGTGTTTCAATTCATCGCATTGAATGTTTACTTGCGATTTCACGAAAGTTAGCTTAATACCAATTTATTTCATCGCATGCAACAAAATATGTTAGGTAGACGTTTTTACGTTATTGTCATATTATTCTACGATATGAGCGTAATCAATTTAAAATTTTGGATACTACATATAGGCGTTTTATCCCGATTATACTTATATGATTAAATAAAAGTTGTTTTATTGAAAGTTCATGAAATTTGGTATTCTTGTAATGTTTTTATGCTTTTATAGATTTAATGACTGAGGGGTATTATGAAGGCGGTGTTGTCCGACAATCACATTGATTTTATTTTTTAATTTTAAAGTAACAACAATATTCAGGCTTACGATGTTTTAAGCTTATAAATTAAACATCAAATGAATATAAAATAATTGACTTAAATTACGTTTAAGATTAAGACACATTGTACTGAGTAAAAGATAAAATAATTTGAATTTATTTGGATTGATTATATTATGGATTGATTTTGCTCTTATTTTGTAATATAATTGCGATGACATAGAAATGCATTACAATTAAAATTGCAACAATTACAATGAACAGTCCATTCCAATTTATGCAACTCGTAGAGATTACTTGATTTAAACACAGAATGGACTTTGCAATATCAATATTATAAGTGATAGCAACCCGAAATAAAATCCCTGAAGTCAACAACTGGACTAATACGATGGTTAAGCGATTAGCACCAAGTTCTTTTAGTGCTCTATTACAACATTCAATGCTGTTTGATTGCATTGACATGGGTTCGTAAAGAAACGAGGTTGCTGACAAACTTGTAAGAGAATGTTCCATCCTCGGCAACTCCCAAACAGAAGCATAGAGTTTTATTTGAATAAGCTTAGATTTGTATTTTTTCCTAAATAAGAACCCACCGAATAATGAATATTCAGCAATAAGGCAGTACTACACACCGTGTCATGCGCTACACTCCTTTGTAGTAAGAATTATAATAGGGCATTGTTACAACGTATGATGTGGATAATAGACTTTGTTTCGCAGATAAGAATGAGTGCTGATCCAAAGAGTCTTTAAAAGTGTTAGGACTAGGAAATGATGGCTAACGGACAATTGCTGTTATGGATGAGTGACTGATTCGGTTTCTAAACGAATGTAGGTACGCGCATTGGATGTGAACAGTACTTACAGTGATCGGCCAAGGTACTACAAAATGTTTTCACCCTTACAGATAACATAACCTGCAAAGCATTTTGCAGAATCGCTAAGGATAGAATCTGGAACTGGACAATGAATGCAAGTAAATTCTTTGGTCATATGCTAACAACCAGTACCGTTTTTTTGCGTCTCGTAAAAATGAGCCTCCCCGATTTAAATCAAATGTAAAGAGTAGATCTACAAATATCCCTAAGTGTTACGTGAAGATTGTTCTGAGAAATTTCATGATTGTAATTGCATTTATCAATACGTAAAGTAAACATTGGCATAATTTGATAAGTATCAGAAGCACTTTCAGCACGTCGTTTCAATGTAAAAGAATAATCGCGTTGAAATTATTATAATTAATAAAAAAAAAAAAAATAAAAAAAAAAAAATGGGAATGAAAAAAANAAAAAAAAAAATAAAAAAAAAATGGGTGTGAAAATAAGAAGTATCGACAATTACTAAAAATATTTATTTCGGGAACTTAGGACGTGACCTTCCAGACATTCAGGACGCTTGTACTTTTAAGAGTCAAATTAATTTCGCATTTTTATATATCACAACGTCAGTTTATGTTGATTATAACACTTGTAAACTGCTGAATTACCTTTAAACTTTTGCCATTGCTTGTGTAGCTCCATATCCCACACGTCCAAAATACGTGCAGACTGTGATCTTGCACAAGCCCAAGGTTCGGTTCGTATGGGACACAACACTAGATCGAAGTATGGCGAGATCCCTGCAAAAAAATTATTGAAAAATTAATTAATATATCAAAAAATTCGAAAGTAATTTTTAAAGCAAAATAATGCTATACTACTGTGTGTGTTAGAAAAGTGCCAATTATTGATGATTTATAGACGTATTTTCTCAGCCGTTGAACATATTTGATGAAATTTATTATCCCGCAGTACCATAAGTTCTCCGCTGTTATATCATGTGCTTTTTCAACATTAAACATAATGGACGTAAAATTCGGGCACAACCCAATAAATAATAAAAAAATTTCAAGAATATTATTGAAATGACGAAACAATGCGGGAACTTTAAAATTTATCCACATACCAGTAAAAATATGAATGGATTTAGCACGTTCTTAAACTTGGTTTAGATTTAGAAAAAATATATTTATTATTCTACCTCAAATCCCTCAATCAATTTTTATATCCATCAACAAATTGACTGGTAGTTTTATAATGTTGTTCAAAGTACGTAAGGCATTGATATAATCCTTTCTAACTCTACGTTTCTTGGACAGAAATACAAATAGGAACACAGAAATTCCATTGAGCTCCGTCCTTCTGTCTGTGGGTGATGATTTTAACATGATTGCTTTTTGTGATAGATCATCGAAATTTGGCTATTGACTCTATTTTGTCAAAAGTGATCAGTTTTCAGTAAACTTATCATTTCATTTTTATCATCAAAATTCTGCTGCTAAGAAGCAGAGTATTTTTTTGTCAATATCATAATAACCAAGCGCACCTTGAAATTGCCGCTTTATCAATTCAATAACTCAATATCAATTCAATAAATTTTATAATATCCAAAGAAATCACTCCTGAAGAAGACGATAAATAATCAACGAAACTGAATTAATTGGAATAATTTAATTTATTTTATTGCATACAAACGTTGACTAGTATATCCGGTTAAACCAAATCAATATAATTTTATTTAATACTTATGTATTACTACAAAATAAAAAACCCAATTAAATTATGAAAATCAATTTAATATTAAAACTATAAGAAACATTTTAATGCAAACAAAATTCTTTTGCTTTGAAATGATTTCTTTATCAAATTTTTCTTGTACCTCGTTCATGGCATATTTTAATTTTTCGTCGATCATTGTCTTGTACATTGTACAATTTTCAAATGAGACCATTATATTATTTTTTAAGCTAAGGTTTTTATCATCGGAACTTTGAATTATATTTGGGATGAATGTATTTTTTATTGTTATAATTTCGTCATTAATATGTTGTATTGATTTTTTGTTTATCATTGTTATGGAATATTGTTTTAATTTATATTATGTAATATTTTTTTAGTGTGTTATTTTTAACTACGACATCTTGCTATGGTATGTGGCAGCTTGTTTGCTGAATGTCTTAATTTTTTTCTTTTATGGTTATATTGTTGTTTTGATTTGTGCGGGGTGTGCACTTTCACATCCCTATTATTTCCCTATGAGAACTGTACTGTGATATGCTTATTTTTATAACTATCAACGTAATTATCAGATTTTATTTTTATAACAATTATAATGGAATTATTTTCATAAAGTAATATTCAAATTTAACTTATTAAATCATTTATGAACTTCTATATGAAATACCGATGTCCATCAGTCTGTCTGTCCTTCGATTTGTGAACATATTTTTAAAAAAACCGGATCGAGTTTGCAAATTCGGCAGTTAATTTTAAGACTGATATTTCATTGCATACTACTGACATTTAGGTCATGGCCACGCTTTTGTAAAATTTCATTAAATCGATCCATTACTTCGGGTACCTCCTATGGAACGTACACTACCGATTCCAAGGAAATTTGCATACCTGGCTGGCATAGCAGTATCTTTGGGTCATTCTCATAAAATTGTTAAAGTTGAGGTAAATCGATTCATAACTCCGGGTACCTCCTATAGATTTCGTGGAAATAAGCATAAAAGCCAAATGTTACAAGCCTTGTTACTGAATTTGGAATTAAGCCGATTTTAAGTTATTTTCATAACAGTCTCCTATTTAAAGTGTTAGCGGTTACATCACGCAGGCGTTTTACTTGAGATTTTATTTTAATGACTTAGGATATCGGATGTTACTGGAATTTAGTATTTCCTCAAAATTTTGACAATTATTTAAAATGAATGAGTGATGAGTATTATGAAGTGAGTTTTGAGCGATTATTCCATCTATTTTGCTTTATGTTGAATTTCTTAACAAGCTGATTCTATTTTAAGTCTATATTTTACAACTGTATCTATAATTACATTATTTATTTTCTGATCGTTTATGGAAATTCAATCAATAACGGTTTTTATTATACTAATGTCGTTTTATTTCACAACTTTCAACTCCTGTCAACACCAAAAAACTGAATGAAGAATGAAAAGATTTGTCAATCCAATTAAATAGTCCTCGCCGATTTCGTGAGAGTATCTTTGGTACGGTTGTCTTTATTTTGGATCTTATTAAACGTTGGGTTGCAAAATACATCTGTTCTGTAATTATCCTATTTTCTACTTAATTAACAAAATTATATTTTCCGTCAGGGTGAATTATTTGCAGGTTACCTCGTGCCGTTATGACTTACTAGTAAAGTCATTATGTACAATTTTATTGTCTATTAAAGGTCGGTTTTATTTGTTGGGTGAACATTGTCTAACTTCAGTATTCTATAATAAAGTTCATTTGCCCTTTGTCATATAAACTGTTTATATAGTTAGCCTTTAAATCTATATTTCTATGGTATACATCTGTAGGATCATCCAATGCTCTTGCTTCTGTGGGTGCACATATAGTGGTGTTATGATATCCCAAATTTGGCAATGTGTTGTATAATTATTTATTATATTATGTTATGTATTATTAGATTTATTTGTAGAATTAAGTTAATTTAGTTAGTTCTTCTACTAGACTATTAATACTTTTATGCTTTTCATATAAAGCATCAATCAATCTGAATTATTTCGCTTTTATTTTTGGTTGTTCCAGGGAAGCGAAATTTTGGTTTTAATGATATTCAATCATATTTCTTGGCATATTCGACATTTAATTATTATTAAATGAATGTGGTTTCTTAATATTTGAAAATAAATATTGTCTTTCAGTGCCGTATAACATTCATTCATGACATTGCGGTTTTACTGATATTCATGACAAATTGATAATAATTAGTTGGAATTCATGGTAATTACTGTCTAATACCTCTGAATATATACCTATATAACCTTTGTTAATGTGATCGTTCAGCGTATTTTCAACACAAGAAAATGTATTCAATGGATTTTTTTCTATTATTTTTCTATTATGAATATTATGAAATTGTAAATTGGTACTATATGTTAAAATAACTTTATTTTTCCTTGGATTTTTTGTTCACTATTTCTTCTTTAATTCCAAAATAATTTAATTTCTCTTCTTCGGCAGAGTGAATTTTAACTGATAAATTTAGATTGGAAATTTTCAATTATTCCAGAATAGTGTAGATCAAAAATGTCAAAATTTCGTTTGTTTTCATTAAAGGCTTTTATTAGAGCTGATGTCTTCTGTTTCCTTTGAAATTCTGCGAAATTTTGTTCTCCACCTCCTTCATATTTTATTTCGTACTGAAACTCTTGCAATTTTAAATTTACTATTAAAACATGCACTTGGATGATGGCCTGTTATACTGTTAAATAAAGGTCCATGCAAATAATAATGAAGATAATATTCTTTATATTTTGTTATATATTTTTGGTTACAGGTCTATTGAGAGTTCTAGAAACATAACATATTGGGTGGTTGTTCAGTAAGAACAGCAGCTATTGCAAAATTTCTAGCATTTGTTGTGACTGAAAACGGCTCATAAAATTGTGGATATTTAAGACATTTACTACTTTCCACCAATCTCTGTGGATCATTGAAATTAATTTTTTTATCCAGAGGGTACATACTGTGCCATTGCTTGTGCTAATTTCGAATAATATTTTATAAATGTTCTGTTGAATTGTGTCATTGCAGGAAATCCTTTAAATTGTGTTTTTATAGTCGGTAGAGAAATTTTGATAATTGTGTCAATTTTTTCAACATTCAGCTTCATACCGTCCGTTGATAGTAAGTGCCCTAAGTGTGGGTAGTACTGCTTCAGAAAACTGCATTTGTTCGCTTGGAATTTTAAATTACTCTTAATTTAATTTTTTAATTTATTTCATGATGTAGCAAAATTAGAATATCATCCAAATATAAAATATAGATTTTATTGATATATTCTCTCAAAATACCATTCATGAAACATTGAAAAGTAGCAGGGCTATTTTTTACCCGAAAGGCATTCTTTAACGCTCATATAAACATTATGTTACGAAAGGTCTTATTTCTATATCTGGTAAAAGCCTTTCGCCAAATCTATTGCAATAAATTACTGAGCTCTTCTTAGATTGTCCATATAACAATCCTTATTGGATATTTATCAAAGAGAGTTATTTGATTCTAACGCTTATAACCTAGAACAATTCACAATGTTTACATGTATGCAGCATTCTTTTCGATATCCTATTACTGTGGAAACGTGTACTTCTACTTTACCGTCTTTCCATTTTTTCCAATTTCTTGCTTACTGCGGTTTCATTATAATGGGTTAGTCAGAGGTACTATTCAACTATCGCCGTCTTAATCAAATAAGTTTTATATGCTTTCAATAAACTTTCGATTATAATACAGTTTTTTGTTTTTTATTTTAGCTAGCTTTTATTGGATGAAATTGAACTTATTTCGGGTGCGTTAGAATTACAAACTTTTTATACGAATCGAATATCATCATTATTTAAGTTAAGTACTTATTCAATTTAATGAATTTCTTTAACATTTGATTTTATTCAATCCATCCCAAGTAACAAATTATAAGATTTGTTCAATTGCATTGCTAACCACTTCATATTATAATTTTTATATTTAATTTTCAATTGACAACTTTTAGCAACAAATTTATTTCTAATAAAAACAAGAGACAGTTTTTGTAATTTAATAAGCAAACAGTTGACCCCGTCTTCATTCAAGGCTAGTCAATAAAATAGTTCCATTGGTTCTGGAGGTCTGTTCGATTTTCTTGCTATATTGGTATTTGGTTGTTATACACGTCGCCAATGAAATTGGGTTAGTGTATATTGTTTTTGGTCATATGATTGGAACATATAGAACGAACGATCGGGCACCTAACAAAATATATACCTATATGATCAGCATCACCACAGAATTCGATATAGTGATGTCCGTCCGACCGTCTGTCTGTTATCAAATCCTAGAGAGAACGCGTTGTGCTGCAATGTAATTTCGTTATTAGGTGGATATTCATAAGTGTGTTCTAAAAAGGTTCAAGATTGAATAAAAATCAGAGGTACCTCCAGAACACCTATATGGTCCCAATAGAGATTTAAGTGTAGAATTACCCACAGTTATAATTTAACCTTTACAAAATTTGTGTATTGAGTGAATATTAATGTATTCAAGAAGTGTACAAAAAATTAGCAAGATTGGATGAAATTTCAAGGTACCCCCAGTACACCTATGTGGTGCCAAAAAAGGATTTTAAGTAAAGTTAGCTAGAAAAATTAAACAAATGTAATAAAATTTTAGTATCGAATTATCATAATTGTGCTCAATAAGATTACCAAAAATAAGCAAAATCGGATGATGGGATGAAATTCTCTCAATATACCTCTGATAGAGATAGCTTTGTGGTCCGAAAAGAGGGTTTTAAGCAAATTTGAATAAATTATTCTATGTAGTAGTGAGCCGACTGTAATATTTTACATATGCTAATGTTCTTGATGAAAGCTGCTTAATTCTTTAAACTAATAAGCCACTAAATATGTTTAGCATTATTTTATCATAAGCGCCAAAAGGTACATCTTAATCTTTTTGTTTGAAAATCGGAAAGTTGTCAATGCCATCAAGCATTGTGCTATCATACTTTATCCGCTTTGTGTCGCCATATCATGAGTTCCGTTTATATCAATAAGTCAATTGACTGATGATATATAGTTTATATAAATAATCGTTTCCGACTAAACGGGAATGGGAAATATCGGTACATAACTTCGGTAATATCCCATATAACGGTTACTCCCGATTTTACGGACATAGGTATAAAAGCCAGTATAGCACAATACTGAAATTTGTTATGGAATTATTCTTGAGTTATTACAATGTTATGCACAATGTTCTATGCCTTACCTATTTTGCACAAACCCATAATATCCCCAGTCCATTTAATGATGGGTATAAAAGGAACAACTATTGCCTGCGTTAACTGTTCGAGCACCCACGGTGTCCTGAGTCATGAGTTCGAGTCCTGGTCAAAGCATACTGATGAGATGGTGTGGTGCTAATTGAAACGTACGTCTATGTTACTAATAATTCTTGTAGGATTTCTAACTTCTAACAATGCTCAATTTCTGCTATAGCTTGCTATTTCATTTGTAATGTAATGTAATTGTTGAGCTAAAATTATATTCTTAAAAATAACAACAACAATCTTACGGTTCAGGCATTTTTTAGCAATAGAAAAAACCAACAACAAATTTTAGACATTCATTTCTTATTTGATTGAAATTGTTAAATTAATTATAAAGAAAATATAAAAGTGCTAAGTACCTGGGTATTCATTTCTTACGGAGATGGAGAGAGTCGAGCTTTATCCTGATTTGTCAAAAATTTCTTATTGTGTACCTATATAGCAGATACATTATATTTAACAGTTGGTGGTAAAGTATTGCTAAAAAATGAATCGTATGTAACTATCAAATATAAGACCATTTTCGGAAAAGTTTTCTATTTGTGCTTAATAAGGGTAGAAGATAGTGATGCCTACGTTTATGTGAATGAAATGTTTTTTTTTTTTTTTTTTTTTTTTTTTTTTTTTTTTTTTTTTTTTTTTTTTGGGGGTTTTNNAATTTTTTTTTTTTTTTTTTTTTTTTTTTTTTTTTTTTTTTTTTTTTTGGATGGGTATCCTGCCATTGCTGCAATGCGTTGCCCTTTGCAAGAAAAAAGAAATAAGTAAGAATGCTACAGTCGGCTAAGGTTGACAGTTAGATATACGTCGCTTCTAAAATATTTAGAAGAATTCTATTCAAATTTCCTCAGAGCTCTCTTTTCGGACCACATAGGTTTATTGGTGGAATCTCTGAGTTTTATGCAATTATGTGAATTATTGGTACACGCATTGCTCATAATTATGATAAGTGCATAATGAAATTTCGATGAATTAAATTCATTTTCCTGGCCAAATTTCTTTTCGTATCACATAAGTGTACTGGAAGTACCTCTGAGTTTCATCCAATCTTGCTCGTTTTTTTTTATACAAATTGAATGGATCTATGTTCAGTTAATATTGCAATTTTATAATATTTAAATAATTACTATGGGTAATTCTGCACTAAAATCCCTATTGGGAGCATATAGGAGTATTGCAGGTACCTCTGATGTTTAGTCAATCAAGACCATTTCTGGAAAACACTTAGATGTTAAGAATATCCACCTAATAACGAAGTTGAATTGCAAAATACCAGCTCTAACGACTACAGTAGAGTTAACGCCTCAATTTTGAGTAAAGAGGTATAATGAAGGCACCCGAAATATTTGTTAGATGCGGTCCACGTTTGAACAAAGACCTAACATTGTTCCATAGATTATGTGTGCTGAATTAGGTAATTTTAGCCCAACGCGTTCTTTCTAGGATTTGATGACGGACAACGGACATCGCTATATCGAATTCAGTGGTGACGCTGATCATATCTGTAAATATATTTTTTTAGGTTTCCGGTCACTCACTTCAATTTCATTTGTAACGTGTATAATAAGTAAAGATGCCATGGTCGGTAAAATCAGACTACACAATATCCATTACCAAAAAATATTCTGTTTTCATTTATGAGTATTATTGAATTTATGAAATTAATTTCTCTCAATATTGATTTAAAATTAATTCAATAAAAATTTCAAATCGAATATTGTAACTTTTGGTCACGATTTTATATGAAATGATTTGAAAAAGATCCCAACCACAGTGAAGAAAGAATATATTAGATTTAAAGAAATAAGGGTAGTATCGTTGAGTTGGGGGACATATTTTCTTTGGACTTCATTTTACAGAACTCTTCCAAATGGTAGACCAAACGTATATACTTGAAAAATACAAATTTAATTTCATATATAACACCAAATTCAAACTACTTAATTAAAATCGAAGATTTTTTAAAATTTGTATCGATGGGTCTATGCGAGAAATACTAAAATATGGACTGATAACGAGAATTTTTTAAGGAGTCACTGAAAGATAAAGATGTGTATATATAATTAATACATAAATGACAAATCTAAGGGAGGTACCCGACGTTATAGACCGGTTATGCACAATGTCGTGGCCATAATCAAAAAATTTCAGTAGCTTGCAGTGCACCACATGTCTTTAATGCAAAGTTCCGTACAATCGAAGGGAATGGTCCTATGGGCGGTACTCGGAGTTATAGCGTGTTGTGATCAAACTTTAAAAATGTCATAGGAATGACCCAAAACAGGTACCATACTCCTTTTCTGTAGCATGCAACACCTGCCTTTTATGCTGATGTCCGTGAATTTGGAAGTAACCGTTCTACGGGACCTACCTGAAATTATTGACCGCGTTTGCTGAAATTTAACAATATCGTGACCAAAAAACATAAATGACATACCTGTATTTTTTATCGATTTCCGTTTAATCGGAAATAAACGACCCAAGGGAGGTATCCGAAATTATGGATTACAAAATATGTTCATAAACCAAATTTTATTGCTCTAGCTCAAAGATTATTCAAGTTAGTGAGCTCACAGAAAGACGGACAGTCACACAGCGAGACAGCCAGACTGACTGACGGACAAACGGATGGACGCCTAGACAAACGAACAGTATTTAGCATTTTGATTATATGAATACTTCTCCAACAAACATTTAGTCATAAATGATTGTTTCTATGCATTACACACTTTGCACAACCCCATAATACCCCTTGTTTGTAAAATTGAATGTATATATGCTTTGTATTGATATCTTTGTACTAGGAAAATTAGGTTTACTTTCTTATTTTTTTTTAACTTTCTGCAATCGCGCTATTCGATGATTGTATAGCAATGTCATATATCAGAGAAAGAAATATGCATGCAACCTAAAATGCAAATTTCCTCAAACGATGTCAGACTGTTTATTCAAATATGCATTAACTTCTTAACTTTAATAACGAAATGCGCAAAAAGGTAAAATGGCAATTGTGATGTATACTGCAAGCTTTCAGATTATCTAAAACTTACCAGACGTATCCTTCTTTAAAAGTTAGTAATATATTGAATGTTTTATTTGGAAAATTATGTGAAAATTATTGTATTATTATGAAAATTATTGTATGCACACGAAATTACACGTCCTACATGGCACTCACATGCGCGTCACTTTCTAAAAAGATGCACGGATGTTTGTTAATCATTTTGTCCTATGTTTTCTATGCTTTCAATATGGATAAAGATGAAAATTATAAAAATCAATAATTAAAAAAAAAAAAAATATTTGTCAACTGGTTTATTGTATTGTTGATAATTTATATTTTCATTACATTTGCTGCTGTTTTGCCATGCTGTCGTACTTGTGGCCTGAAGTCTGCTGTTAGTAGAAGCATATTCGCGTACATTTGAATGCAGTATGTGGTACTGCTATTTTATTTTTATTATTTAAACTGGTATTCACAACCGAAAAGCAAATCTTCAATAGGTGGAGAAACTCTCAAAATAACCGGTCTTACATATTAAGTTGGCCCGTTAAGGCCTGTTTTCAAATATTTGTTATTTATCGAATTTTCACTTACGGTATACTAGAAGTGCATTTGACTATTGGAAAAAAAAATTATTTTTATTGAGAATTTCTGCCTAGTTGCTCTCCTGCATTAATGCAGCACGTTCCAAAAAAAAAAAACAAAATGTGCAATGGCATGAAAACACGATTTATATCGAATTTGTGCAGTTTGATCAGAACTGATATTTGATAAATGCGGTTATGGTGCAGTCATTTTTTCAAAGATAGAAGTACAAAATATTTGGGTACAATGGTGGGATTTTCCAAAATGACGCTGTGTGGCAGGTGAAACGGTGATAGCCAAAAGCCACGTCAAGTAACTGGTCTTAATGTAGGATTTTATACTGCACGGAGAGAGAATCATCAAATAAAGCAATTGATATTATTCTTCATTATACAAAATATATTATAATGCATATTTATATTATATTATTTATCTTTGTTATGTTTTAACATGAATAGAATTGTAAGTGTAAGACCGACATGATTCTTTTACTTATACGTCTACAAACATCTAGCTATTTTAAAAAACTGAAAGACTCATGCTGACATGTACCACTGGTGCTCTGATAATCTGTTCAACCGATGAAATCAATTTAATACGAAACATAGAACTAAAAGACAAAATTGCAAAGTCTGTTGTTTCCATATTATAAAGATTCGATTAACTGAAACATAGTACACCAATAATGCATAATCCTTTGATTTTCGGAATGCAGACTGAGCTATAGTGGGCTCGATTCGTTAGGTATCTAAACGTGTAACGCAAAACCACATATGGCTTCAACAACTTTACCCAACAACGTAAGCGCCCATGCAACAATTGGTTTACTGCAGCATGGTGATTCACTTAATTTCGCAACTGATAAAATTGCTAAATATACAAAATAAAATTGCTAAAGATGAACAGAAATAGTACGCCATGAAATACCGAAAAACAATTTTAATTCTATAAACCGCTATAAAAGATATTTTGGGCCTCTTATGTATACATCGGGATATTTTATGTGTTTCGTCGAATTACCATTTTTTCTGTACAGCATTTATATTTCTGGAGTAACCGACAAAACAAAGGACGTAACCGGCCCAGTATATCAGGTACTGCCAGGACAGAGTCGGGCACCATACTATAAAAAACGCATGAAATTGGAATTGAAGTAATAAGTATTTGATGATAATTTATCAATAAATTCTATGTTTGCTCCAAACGCAGGGGGAAGCTCCGTACTCAGGTTCAGAAAGAAGATTTATTTAATCTTATTTTTTTAGTTCGATTGACTAGCACTTCGTAATCAAAGATGTTCGTTAACAAGACAAAACCTTAATATCCGCCATAATAAAAACAATTCAAAAAGGTAAAAATTTCGACAAATGGATATTCTATAGTTGGATTTCACCTATTGAGTCTATAATGTTTGTTAGTTATATGTATATATATATATATATATATATA
>JXOS01045653.1:2311-22011 GCA_001015075.1 Cirrula hians
CTAGGTTAGGGACTATCTCGTGCCTTGCCTTAGCGGTGCGTCTCCATTCCCCGGAAAGTGCGCCTCCATGAGGGCCTTAAGGGTCTCCATGGATGACTTAGTCCAGGTTCGGTGGTAAAGTTCAGCCAGGATGTTCTCTTAGCCTTCCTAACTAGCCTTTTGAATTCCCTGAGATGGGACTTGTATGACTGCCAGTCCCCTGATTCCTTCGCCTTATTAAATTGCCTGCTGGTGGAAGACCTCACCATGGTGAGGTCATTATTCCACCAGTTAGGGTTTTTCGCTTCGGTGCCCCTAATTTGAGGGCATGAAATGGCGGTAGCCTTGCCGCATGCAGTGTCCAGGATTTGAACGGCATTATCTATGTCTCGCTGGGAGAGGGGAGCTAAGCCATTGTTCAATGTCTGGTAGATGACTGTTAACCGATTCACGGTACGCATCCCAGTTGGCCTTCTTTTTATTGAAAGATACCCTGTTGGTATCTGTGCTGCCTTCTAAATTAATACTATACAATATGTATTGGTGGTGCAGATTAATCTGGAAGGAGTAGGTTAGCCCTGCCCATGACCTCCAGCCACACTCCGTGAGCGATGTTACCCTCAGGGTGTCCCTTATGCACCACTTGCTGCAGAATGCCCGTTCTGGCTACCGCACTGTATGAGAGAATGGTTCCGCCGGGTTTCTGTCACTTCGGGGGATTGATGCATGAAGGCTCCTCAAATGAGCGCTGCCTTTTATCGGTTGTGGTCGACTGCAAAGCGAATTATTGGGTAATCCGCTTCGCCCACTCCAGACTCTTCTACTGAGCACTATTGAGTTCCACCTTGTCGCCAAGTTTGGCGAGCATGGTCTGAGCCCTTTTGTGCAATGCGCCCGAAATGAGCGCGTTGGGCTTACTGCCTACCTGGGATTGTACAGTGATCCCGGCTACTGCGGCTGTACTGGATCTAGCGGGCTCTAAAGCCGAGCCGGAGGACTTTGCTACCTGAGCTTAGCACCAAACGACGCCTGAATTTGGCGGGGTATTCCCCGGGACGTAGACGGGCAGTGTCAAGTGGTACGGAGCTGTTCGTGTTTTGCCCCACCTTCTGCTCAGCACTAGGTGTGGGTGGTGCGGTGGTTCTCCCGGCGAAGAGTGGGGAAGACCTTAGCGAGGCTGCTGACTTCCTGGCTTCCAAGGTGAACTTGGTGCTGCCAAAAGGTCTACCACGCTTGGCCTGTGGTCGTTGAACCCAGATTTGACTCGAGGGTTGGATGGGATTTTGGGGAGGTTTTTTATTATGATCTATTTTTGCAAGCTGGTCTCAACTCACAAGCGGCTTTCTTCACTCGGGTGTACAGTCGCCCATAACTGGTCCCATGGTTATCTTTGCATGCAGTGAGGGCATGCTTGGGTTGACATCCGTTTTCATGATACGCATGTTCAGAGCCGGACCGAGCGTAAATCGGGAGTCCTCTCAACCGAACCTGTACTGGCCACGTTAATGACGACGAGTGAGGAACGTACTTGTGAGACTCGCTACATTTTAACGCGACGGAGGCCACCATGACATTAGCCTGAGAGCCGTCTCCGTAGGATTTCACTCCTACGTACTCAGGTAACAGAATGCCTTGAGCGGTTAGCCCAGGGGGCGGTCTAGTCGAGATCGGGTATTAATTTCGTAGCGTGGACGTGCAGGATCTGAAGCAGATCGATAGATCATTTAGCGTGACCCAGGACGCACCACGAGAAGGCGATCTATCACTACATCCCTAATTATAAATGATTATTTATTATCAATAAAATTTTCAGCTAACTGGGATTTTTCATCAATGGTATGTTACTCCACATTCCTTGACATCCAAGTAATCCAAATAACTATTATTCGAACTTAACATTTACGATTATAATACTATTATTATTATTATTTTTATAAGTATCTTTAGCCTCATTTCTTTTATTATTTTTGTTATTCTTATTATAGCCGTCCAAGTGAGTGCCCACCGGGTAAGGAGAACTACTCATCTGTTGAGGCCTGTAGTATGTAGCGAAGATGATGCTACGGCTCATCAGGAGCAACCCACAACATGTAAAGCCCCTTTGGGTTCTATGTAGGGCAATATTAGAGTAATGACTTTACGGGTACCATATAGCAGTGAGCCATAACTGATAGCTTGCCAGTTGGCTCATATTGTCACTTTCTCGGGAATGAGTCAAAACAGTACAAAGTAGGTTCGGATATCTACCCAAACGTTGCTGGAAGACGTAACTGCTATCACCAGCTGGAACAGTGAGCCCATAAGTTGTGTCGTTAGTGGTCACACATTTAGTGGTGTCAGAAGTTGTAATGCTACAGCCAAAAGAACTGTGTTGCGCAATTGTGCAGGCGTAATGAAAGACTCGAACTCCAAGAAGGCACTGGGCGCTCTACAAAAAACGAAAACGCAATCTCACTTCTCGTTAGGTCCGATGCAAGATAGGCCTAGCAAGCAAGAAAGGGCTTCAAAGCAAACCAAACAAGGAGCGGTTGAATGCGAAGGCGCGAAATAAAGGCATCTATTCCTTGGAAAGCCACACTGGGCTTGGCTGCTAAAATACGAAATGACACTAAAAGTCCTGAATAAATTTATGATTCTTATATAATGACTTCGTCATTAATGAATGTGCTTTAGCTTATTAAGATACTCCTTTTCATTGTGCTCATTGATATTTGAAACATTCTACTCGGAGAGGACCATCGGGATCCATGAGCGCTGTGCTTATCTGGTTGTGCTGGATCACTGGTGGTCTATGGGCAATTTCACTTATCTGGGGGTGTAGAGCCCTGGTGGTGCACAAATGTTGACAATTTTATTTCAAAAACATACTGGAAAGAGATAAAGTGCTTCAATTCATTTCCAATTTACCAAGAAATCGAAAGTATATCACGGTGTAGATCTTGTCATTTATGTTTTTGAAATAGTTTGATAGATGTGTTGTGTTGTTTTTTTATGTAAAATTCTACTTTAAATTTTTTTTAACGTTTCTGGTTTTGAAAAATTAAAGGGAATATACCAATTCCGTTATTGCATAGTAAACATATGATTCCGAAAGCATTCTACCTGCTTAACGCCGGGGTAGACGTAATTTATTTTGAATTTGCAAGTTTATCTTATTGTGTATGGTTGTTCCGAAATATGTAAGTTTTGAGACGTTCTCTATACGAATCTAGTTGAATTTTCACAACTTCTAATTTAAATTGCAAACTCACTAAAAATAAAAAGAAAGCGTTGTAGTTGATTGTTGTGTTTGATCACTTGAAATCTCCCTCTGGGCAGTTGAGACCTTCGATTCGAAAAAAATTTCTTGTAACTTAGTTTTGAGAGTTATGCGCTCAAATCGCTAGAAAACACATTCCAAAAAATATCTGCTAATCACTTTTTGTATAATGAGTATTTATATTTTTTAATTATTTGAATATTCGTAAATATTTAACTTAAATGCAAAAGAAGAGTTCATGCATGCATTCTTCTCGTGCTTGATTGGTTGGGTGAATTGTCACCTTAATAAGCGGTTAAGTTAAACCTCTCATTAGTTTATTTATATTTCAGTAACTGACAGCATTTACGTCAATAGCTAAAATCTGCCAACATACCCGTACTCATTACATTTTAATATACAAGAGATTTTTATTTTGCTAAAAGTGAGTAAAAAATCTACAAGGCCTAAACTCGTACTTGTAAGTCGGTCTTCTATGAACTCCGTGAACGTCGCCCAAAATGTTTTGCCTTCTTAAATGTCATGAGATAATATGAATACTTGGTTATTAAAGAAATTTATTCATCTTACATACCCTAGAATCAATCACAGAAAAAAAGCATCTCCTCTTATATTATGGTACAAATATAATTAAAAAGTTTAACCGTGTCTTCGTCAGAATTTGTAATATAGCCACTGTTCTCTTTAAGCAACATAGGCCTGTCAATAAGAACAGGACAATTTGTTTGCTGAAAACCTTCACGAAAAATTGGAAGACTAGCCGCCATTATAAGAATGCTGTCTCTCTTACAACTTATCAACAGCTGTATTTTGGATAAGTCAACATACCGAATGATGACTTATCGTCTTAACAGTACTGATGTGGCAAAAAATTACTTATTCTTGTTCCAAAATATGAAAAGTAAGCTGCTTTAAAAACGATTTAAAAGTGCCGAAGCAGCAGTTGAAGTGTTCAAAAATCATCTTTTGGATGTTTCCGAAGAGGAATGAAAAAAGTTCTTAGGTTTGAACGAGTACGGAAGTGTTTTGATCAACTGGGGGAATATTTTGAACCTCAATAAAGCCATTTGCAATTGTTTGTTATTATATGCTTTTGCCCAAATATAAATAATACTGCTCGTTCCGTAGTCAGGCTGAATTTCGTTTAATAACATCAAGCCTTGCAAAATTTTATGCAATCTAATGGTGAACCCCAAAAGTATGCAATATTTATTTTCAGCATTTATATTGAGAGAAAGAATAATTTCATTCATAATAAGTTCTCACGTTTGTTTATTTTTTATCTTTTGCACATACTTTCGGAAATAAATAATTTTATAATAATAAATATAATAATAAAAAATTTAATCATATTTGTAGATTTAAGAATACATTATAAAAACACATAAATAACAAAAGAATTCATGGTAAGCCGTTTCATTGCATTTAGTTGTTATGTTGCATTTCGATAACGCACAAGCGCTCGGCTCATTCAGCCTGTCGGCCATTTCAATGTGCGATTTGTTAATTACGTCATGGTTGCATTGAGAAAAACTGCACCAACATAAGAGTTATTCACTCCATTACTTCCGAGCTCATCCGCAGTTAGGAATACAACTAATGTGGCGACACACTTTTATTTAATTAAAATATTTGCCTTGTTAATAGGGCGTTAGTGTTGTGAAGAATGAAGCTGATTTAATTAATAAATCCCACGCCCCACTAACGATTGATGCTTCAACTGATTATTGTTTTTCCTAAGTCGAAGGAACCGAAGGCCAATGTACAGTATTATTTATCAGAAGTTCAATGATAAGAAACAATTAAATTTCACGAAGCAATGGATGAGCCTACTAGGGAACTGGTATCTGAAAAAATGGCGTCATCTAATTTCCATTAGATTAAGATAGTTGTTGTTGTATAAAGTTAAAAAAAATTATTGCACAGATGTGATGTGACCAGTCTAAAACTACTGATCAGACTAAATCTACTGGTTAAGACAAAAAGATGGCCTTGTATCAAATTTTCTCAGGACATACGTTATTAAAGTATGAAACAAAAGAGTAAAATGAGGAATTTCCCAAGAAATATCGAAGCTGGATCGACTAATTCTATGGTAGTAGTGTATTAAATGGCCAAGCGATCAATTTTTCTGTTGTGTTCACAGTTAATATATCTTGCGTTAATCAAAATATTTATTAGTAAGTGAGCTTAGAGTTTACTTCTCAAGCTATGCATAACCAGCTTCCTTTCGTGCAGTAAATACTTTCCATGTGAACAGTTCCTTTCCAACCCCAAACTCCAAATTACGCCGACCTGTTTTCTAAATAATTTGTTATTACTATCGTAGTAGCCGGTAGTAAAAAACGATAATAAAAGACGAAATTGAAATCGTTATAAACCGTTAAGTGGGTGAATAAAGAGAATAATCAAATCATATGTAATCCAACCTCTAATTTTGTATACGATTTCAGTTATGCAAAAATATTTATGTTCATAATTACATTCGCAATTTGGCTTTGTCTTTCTATCATTGTAATGGCATTAATATATTATAACCGTCAATAGCATAAAAGTCCTNTTTCGCAATTTGGCTATGTCTTTCTATCATTGTAATGGCATTGTTATATTATAACCGCCAATAGCATAAAAGTCCTTCAAATCCACCAATATTAAGACTCACATACTCCAAAAAATTTAGCAGTTTGCAACTATCACTGAGTGTATGGCAAATGATTGCAATATTCATACTAAATAGCGATATAAAGAAGATCAAATTTGACATCTGAGTAAAATGTCATAGTGGCATTTCAGAAGAAAACACACAGCGCATTGCTGAACGCAAGATATTTAACAAAGCGATTTGCCCTGAATATACCAGAGTATCAAATTATATTACAAAAATTANAAAAACACACAGCGCATTGCTTAACACAAGATATTTAACAAAGCGATTTGCCCCGAATGTACCAGAGTATCAAATTATATTACAAAAATTAATGTTTTATTTATAAAAGTANAATGTTTTATTTATTAAAGTATACAAGATATGGAATAGTCCACATAATCAGACTACAAAATTGTTCCCCTTTCATTTGTTGACACAATTGAATGCCATGTGCCTAAATTAATTTTTAGTAAGGCCCTCTTCCACTTACATATCGATTTTATAGCTTTTTGGGATACATTTCCTTTTTACATCATTCCTTCACATCTTTAAGTGGTTGACCGAACATTTTGGTCTATAATGCAATCTATAAACGTATTTCGTGAATGAAAATAAGAAAAAGAATTAATTAATTGTTATTCCCGAGAATATTCAACTAGAGATAAATGTACAAATTTAAAAAATAACTTTAACTAAATGAAATTCCACGAGTTTTTCAGATATATTTGTCCGACTTTTTTTTTAATATACCCGAAAAACGTATTGAAGTACGTCCATTTTTGTAAAGTTTTTTANCTTTTTTTTTTAATATACCCGAAATACGTATTGAAGTACGTCCATTTTTGTAAAGTTTTTTATGAAATTTCAACAAATACTAAAAATGTAACGTAATATACTGTTAAAAAAAAAAAAATTATTTACAAAGGAAATGTTATAAATTATTGATCAACTCGTTTGTGGAAGGTACTCCACCTAATAATACGATTTTAGCCATCCACGAAATTGGATTTTATATAATACAATCAATAACCAAATTGAATCGTTCTATATGATATGTGCTCGTACATCCAAGTCAGACATTATTTATTTGTTTATATCAAAAAAATTACAGATGCAAATTACGCTCGAATCCATTCTGCCAACAGCTTTTAATAAATTTCCTGAGAAACAAAGATTATGCAATTAATAAAAAGAAATTTCATTGGAAAATTCAATATTTGTGATGAATTAATTTAGAATTTAGTCGAATTTTTTAATTACTTTGTTAAATAATCTTATTTTATTTTGTTCTATTGCTTGCTAATATATTTAATAACATTTATTTGTACTTGAAATAGGTTTTCATGGAAATAATCAAACACCACACACACACACACACACTCCCACACACACTCACACGCATAATAGTTTGATATTAAAATTTAAAATAGAACCCACAAAAAAACCTTTGAGTTGAGACTCTTTTAATATCTAGTCATTTTATTTATGTATTANGTTTGATATTAAAATTTAAAATAGAACTCACAAAAAAACCTTTTTTAATATCTAGTCATTTTATTTATGTATTAAATCTAATAAAATTTTAAATTGTAAGCAGAAATATGAACTACAGTCAAAAACGACTATGGCAAATATGCACTACAATGTATCATATCCCTAATATAATTAGTAGATTTACTTTATTCAGAAAAAATGCCGTGCAAAACACAAAAAAATAGTTAAACCTCTACGGCAACAGTTAACCTACTAACATTATCTGAACATTTTTTTTTATTTGAGTTTTTTCTTAAGAACAAAATGATGATTAGTATCACGATTTTCCAAGAAAACACATGTACACCAATACACACACCCAAATTAACCAAACCTTATGATATGCTTCCATATAACTCTAGACATGCGGATTGGCTTTTAATAAAGACATTATTTCAACTTTTACAATTTATCACCTTAAATATTTAAATTGGATAAAATGGTACCTAATTTAAAGCATCAACTACTCCTATAATATGCGGAGCTCTAGGCTTGTCTGCGTTGAAATCTTCAAGGATTATATACCTATGTATAAAAAGCTTACATGCACAAAGCTATAATCATAAGAAAAGCGAAGTTAGTGCTAGGACTCATTAAAAGATGGGCAAAGGAATTCCATGATCCATAGCACGAATAGCCTATCGTGCGTCCAACTCCGAAATATGTGGTGACTGTTTGGAATCCACAATAAAATGCTTATCTGAGAAAATTGAGTCATTTTTAAAACTTTTAAATTGCGAAGTATACAGCCTTGTGCTAATTTAAAGCACGACGTATTATCTTCCCATGTCGAGATGTGTGAGAAACTATGAAGCTTTTGGTCGCCTCAGGATCTTATGCAGAATTTTCTATGGACACTTTCATGCTATTAATTTTTCAAAAGCAACTGATGAGTGCCCAAGGTAAATTACATCAAAGTATAATATAAATAATTTGTCAGCCATCTCCCTAAAACTAATGCAATCATACCTTGGGAACATTGAACTGCTATATCCAAGTAAATAAGCATAATGGGCCTCCCCAATTATTAATTTAAATACTAATAAGGAATAAGGATTGATTTGAATCATAATGCATATGGCAAAAGTTTGAATTGAGTTCCATAGTAAAGGTGCCTCAACTGTTTCTGAACTTTCTCAACTCTGTCGTAGTATGCAAAACATTGGGGGCTCCAACTGACAGTACCAAACTCAAATATTGTTTGAGCTAAAGTTATGAATTTGGCCATAGATCGTGATATTCCGAACCCATTATTTTAATTTAAACAAACAACAATTTAGATCTGTTGACCATCAAATCAACGTTCTCTCTGCAAACGGTTTTTGTTTTACCAGATTTCTAAGTCCGTAAAAATTGGAACTTGGTCAACCAAACATTCGTCACGGTAATCCTTGAACAATGCAGTGAATCTCCGAATAAAGCTCATTACAGAACATGTTTTGTTGTTTAAGAAAATATTATATGAAAACCAGAAGCTCAGCTTTGGACATAAAACACAAATGACTTGAGAGCTGCTGAGTTGTAAATTTAAAAGGTCCTTGCATTACTTGTGTATTTGCGAAGGCTCCTCAGTGCTGAAACTTTGTCATTTAATTTACAGCATTGGTCTGCTGTGAAAATTTATGTCCACATCATTAGCAACGGCTTTTAATTATTTTCATAACCACAAAATGCTTGATTAAAACTCATTTTGTCTAAATGTATCAGCAATTTTATCTTTGTGCGCTTACGAGAAATTTCTTAATGACCCTCAATGAATCTACACAAACACACGCATACAACTTATAATAAATCAATTTATTTTCATTTGCCATTGTTCTTAGTTGCTTAAATTTAAGCATATTTTCTTGCTGTCATTGTTGGAAAACAATTGTTCAAAACACTTACGCTGCAAATTGTTATTGTAGCTTATTATTGCTGTTCGCAAGTTGGCGCCATATCGGTTCGCAACAGGTGCGCCAATTATTGCATGTTTAGAAGTGATTCTGCCTTCTTTTTATACAGTGCTTTTAGTGTGATTTTATTGTAACAAGTTTGCAAACAAATTATTGTTTTGAATTATTAGTTTTTGTTTGGAATTTTGCCCCTTTTCTTAGTTCACCACTCATTGCCAATAATAGATATTTAAAAAGGAAACATTTGCACAGGTGGTTATGGCGTGTTTAATGGCTATTACACTTGAAACCAAGCCAAAATCTTTATGTAAATCAAATGAGACTTGTGCTACTTAATATGTTTGGAAGTTGACTTAGTGTAAGATTTTCATAAGCATTTATAAAGACATGAACGCTTTATCGCCAAAAGGGGAGTGCGTATTTGACGAAGGGTGTCAAAATGTGTTACAACACCAAATAAATCAGTACATCTTGAGAAATGTATACACAATCTTTCACAGATGCAGCATTATCATTTGAGAATAATCCTCAGACGACTACACTTGAAAACACAACTGAGAACTTGTTTAACAGAGAATATATCCAGCCTATGGGCTCAAGTAGGATACGCCTAGTCTCTAGAAATATCTTAGGCTGCCCACAAAGACTATCATACTGCTTTTATGCATATCACCAATTTATTGGCAAGTTAAACTTGTTTAAGGACCTATAGAAAGCGATATGATCAGTATAACCAGAAGNATATCTTGGGCTGCCCACAAAGACTATCATACTGCTTTTATGCATATCACCAATTTATTGACAAGTTATACTTGTTTAAGAACCTATAGAAAGCGATATGATCAGTATAACCANGCAAGTTAAACTTGTTTAAGGACCTATAGAAAGCGATATGATCAGTATAACCAGAAGTTTTGTTTAAGTGGCGTCCAATCGTCTGTACGTAAGTTGTCAAACTCTAAAGAGAATGGGTTTAACTAAATTAACCAAATTTGCCACACATAATATACAGAAACATTTTAGATCTAGACACTAACTTGATCTCGATACAAACAATATTTCCAGTACTTTCACTACACATATGTATTTCAAAATAAGTGTTCTAGTTCAAATTAGCCAGAAATTTTAATACATATGGCTAAAATTTANGCGATACAAATAATATTTCCAGTACTTTCACTACACTAGTTCAAATTATCCAGAAATTTTAATACATATGGCTAAAATTTAGTAATTAAGATGATATTGCTATAGTCCAGGAATGTACCAGATAAAGTTTAGAAGTACTTTAACAACATCAACGAAATATAGGGTTTAGGTCGAGATAAGCCATTGAAATAAATATTTGTCTTTAATATTCTTGCCTTAAGACGACACGGACCTAACCAATTAGAGTACGTTATTCAAAATATTTCGGACGTTTCCAATTTTACACGACACTCAGAAAAACTCAATGAAATTTCGTAGTTGTCAGCTTTGATTTAAAGATAGGGTTGCTCAGATGGCATTCAGGGTACTCCGGAACAATCTAATAAGAATTTGGGTTTGTGTCACTACTTGTGGTTTTTATGTTAAATTTTCCACAAAACCAGCAAATATCTGTGAAAAGTTAAAAATGATAAATAAACTAGTAATAATAGCCATGATGCTGGTTAATTCATTTGTTCAGAATGCGAATTTCACCAAAATACAGAGTTTATCCAGATTGACCCCAAAATACCAAGCAGAGTCATTTATATTAGCACCCATCAGTCATAGACTAAGAGTAATCTGAATATGTGCAAAGTATGTAAATCATAGAAATAATAATTTTCCAGTATTTGTTTTTTTGTGGTATATTCAAAGTATCATAAATATAAGTCTAAATACTACTGTCCCTATGTGTGTCTATTTGTCTGTCCATGAGTACAATAACTCGACTAGAGCTACAGTATAAAATTGGTGGGAGAATATATTTTGTAAAAAGCCAGATCAAGTTTGCCAAGATAACAAACCGCTCAAAAATTTTGGGTACCTTCCGTTGGTCGTTTCAGTTTTACGGATTTCAGTAAAAAAGGCAGGTATTTCATTGCATGCTTCTGAATAAAGGTATAGACGTAGGACAATCGGCCCTTAAGTTTAGGTAGCTCCCTTAAAATCGTTATTCCCGATTTCGCGGAAACTAGCATAGCATGTTTCAGGAATGGCAGCATGTTTGGGCCATTGGTAGAACATTATTTATCTACATATTTGCAGTTTCATTTAATATAACACACAACTCAGGCGTTTCATTACATTCTACTGACATTTTGACTTTAGCCATTTCGGTTAAATCGAGATGAAGCTTCAACTACATTTCATAGTCGTTTTATTCAAATATTAATTAAATGAGTACAATTTCGAGTTATCTCAACAGAAGTGAATGAAATTTTGTATTCCTGCACAATTTTTATGATTCTATAAATCGAATGGTTTCGGGATACTATGGAGATGATATTGAACGACAATTACATCTATCTTGTTTGTAAGTGTATATCACTTTTGGTCGTACATTTGTAACACATAGAACGAGTGACTGAAGGCATATGNAGATGATATTGAACAACAATTACATCTATCTTGTTTGTAAGTGTATATCACTTTTGGTCGTACATTTGTAACACATAGAACGAGTGACTGAAGGCATATGAAAATATATACCGATATTATCAGTATCACTACAGAATACGATACGGGAACGCATTGGGCTAGAATAACCAAATTCGCCAAACATCATCTATGAAAAAAATGTTAGATCTTGAATTTGGACGCGACCCAACCAATATTCTGGGTACCTCCAGTGCACCACATTATTCAAAATTGAAGCCATAAGAGTACAGCAGCTTTAACATCTGATATTTTGCAATGAAATTTTGTAAATAGATTAATGATCATAGCATCTAATTCTGTTCGAATAATAAGTATGTTTGCATGAGAATCGGAGGATCCTCCAGTACATCTACGTATTCCGAAAAAAGTGTTGCTAGTAAATTTTGACAGCAAAAATTATCAAATTAAACTAAATTTTATAATTATGTGGTTATAATTATTATCAATGTGTGTAACAAAAANTACTAAATTTTATAATTGTGTGGTTATAATTATTATCAATGTGTGTTACAAAAATGAACATGATTGCGTGAAATTTAGAGGGACTTGCAGAACCCATATGTTACCCGAAAATAGGCTTTAATGGAAATTTTGCCCGAATAAATAATCATTTCAATGAAATCTTTGTATTGTTATCAATGAATGAACCAAAAAGATACATGATTGGATAAAAATCAGATATATATCCAATTCCTCAATGTGGTTTGTAAAGAAGGCATTAAGAAAATCTAGTTAGTAGCATGGATATATTTCAACGGAACTTCATAATTTAGTCAACTTAAAAATAAAATGAATGTTTGTAACAAAAATGGGCTTGTTAGGATGAAAATCTGAGGTTCCTTCTGAACATCTTTTAATTATAAGAATAACTTATTATTCATATTGTAACTTTTCTAAACTAAACAGTTTGGGACCGACCTGTATCTTTTTTTCTTTTTTTTTTTATTTATTTATTTTTTTGTTATAATTTATACTTTGCACAAACAAATACATTTAGCATTATCAGTCTATTATTGATAGATTTAACCATAATTTTGTTTATTTTTCTGCTTAAAATGCATGGCTTTTATGTAGATTAATATTTATCTGCTAATTTGAATTCAACAAGAAAATTTGAAGTCAGCGTATTTGTATTCATGGAATTTTTTGTTCAAATAACAAAACACACAATTTTGTTAAATTTTTTTTTTTTTTATATTATTTATTTAATACAACCCAATATCTTTTCTCTAACGAATTGCTACAATCTGGTGTGTACAGCCTTTGCGAAAAAAGAACGGAATTGTATAAATCAGCTAAGAAAACCGCTATTCTATGAAGAGGATTTGCCATTCTTCAGATTGGATATGACAGCAGTTTGGCTGGCCAAAAGTAATAATTGATATGAAAATAAAAACATTATGCGTAATAATTTCAAATTGTTTTCGGTTGGGGCTTATAATTCTTCAATATTTTATTGATATAGTAAAATTTATAAATAACATGCTATTAGATGCCTTTGAGAATGTACAGCTGCTGTGTAGGCCAGTGCTAACAGCGCAACATATATGAGCAACAGAAGCTTTATGTAAAATTTTATAGGAACTATTCGTTGATTTGTTGTTTTCTAAAGCTTTCGCGTGTTATAAGCAAACACGCACTATGTTAAATTAACATTTCCAATGAGATAATTTACCAAAATTATATTGTTAAATCAAAGTGTTGTATCAAAATGATGAAAAAAAGTGCTATTTTATTTTCCAGTAAATATTTTTATATAATATTTTTATATATTATTAGTAAATATTTTTATATAGCAAATTATTTCTTATGAATATATATATATATTTTTTTTTGCAATTTGCAAATTTCTTTAAACCTTAAAAGTATTTGTATTGGGGAGCATGCTTGGTTTACGAAATCTTCTATGCTAACATACCATCAACACAAATGACTCATTATGAGATTTCAAGTGCTTTTATGAAAACTTGAATAAGTTTGTTTAAAATTTAATCGATAACCAGACACTTTAAAGAGCAGCTCAAAGATGACGTCTAAATTTGACGTATTTTGATGAATGCACTTATGAAACTGGCATATTTATTATGTATGGCGTTAAATATTTATATTTTAGCATTTTTTGATATTACGTTTAACAGTCTAGTTTATGTTTGTATTATATTATTATTATTATGTTCAAAAAGTTAGGTGAATTTTGTTATAAAAATTAAAAATCTTTATTTATTCATCCAAATCAATTCCATTCCCTTAGAAGTATTCGCCCTGTGGTAGTTATGCCAACGTTTTTTCTATACCTCAAACTTGCCAACAAGCCTTTAAGCGATATAGTTTCCTAAGCGCGTAGCTATTCTCGTTGAATCAATATAAAAGATTCAAAGCGGTGTTCCTGGAGTGGTTTTTTGAGTTTAGGAAATGCAAAAGTCACATGGAGCTAAATCGGGTGAATAAGGCGTTAAGGAACGATATGAGTGAATTTTTTTGCAAATAACTTAAGAATTATTTCGAGGATATTGAATGTGTTTGGTACCAAACGATATTTGAAATATTTAATGAACAAATGGTCTTTCCAAATTGTTTGAACTGATCCAATTGAAATGTTAACTCTATCAACAAGGTCTCTTATTGGTAATCGACGATGTTCGACCACTAATTCCNAACAAGGTCTCTAATTGGTAATCGACGATGTTCGACCACTAATTCCTACATTTTCCATATGTGTTGCTCATCAGTTGAAGTTGATGGTCACCTAGAGCGGTACATTTGTTCTAAATGTTATATATAATGGTGACTGATTTCAATGTTTTAATATTTTTTTAAAATAATATGCTGAACATATTTATAAAGCGCTTTAACTCCCAATTTTTTACCCAAATAGGTCCTTATGGAACTCTAGTTGAAAAGTGCCTCAAAAGACTCAAAAAACGTTTGTAATAAATAAATTATAACAATTTCATTTAAAATTCATTATAAAAATGTAATTTGTGACATATACATTCGCTTATGTTTCTTTTACCCTTCCGCATAAATCAGGTATAAGAGATAGATTACTCAATATCAATGTAGGACAGTGCGCAATTTTCTTACGCAAAGCTTATCATTCTTAAATTTTACGTGTAACTAAAATAAAATTCAACAAATAATTTTGAAAATAAGTTCATGATTCTTTCAGTATTCGAAATTATTGATAAAATTTTAAATTCCACAGTATAATTAATGAGAGATATNCAATTCCACAGTATAATTAAGGAGAGATATAAAATTCTTTATTATACTCAATATTATAGAAATTAGAAAAATTTGCNAAATTCCACAGTATAATTAATGAGAGATATAAAATTCTTTATAGTACTCAATATTATAGAAATTAGAAAAATTTGCTGTATAAAACAAGTAGCAAATTTATAGTCCGCTTATGGCGAAAGAGGTTTTCCCACATTTTTGATTACATAGCAGTCAGTTTGAAATAAAAAAAAACATGTAAAAATTCTACAGTCAGCTAAGGCCAACAGTTAGATACACGTTGCTTTGAAAATACTTAGAATTATTCTATTAAAATTGGCTCAGAGCCCAATAGCGATTTTAGTGCAAAATTACCTACAGTTATAATTTATGCTTTACAAAATTGCAGTATTGAGTGAATATAAATACATTTAAAAAGTGTACTAAAAATAAGGAAGACTTGATGAAATTCCAACGTACCTCCAGTACACCTGTATGTTCCCAAAAGAGCGTTTTAAGCAAGTTTAGCTACAAAAATCCGAAATGAGGGTGTAAAGCAAATTTGGAAAAATTAATTAAGTTAAACGAAATTTTAATTTTTGAGGTATCATAATTATGATCATGGGTGTTCCTTAAATTCACATAATGATGGGCTAAAAACTTGGGACCAGAAACAATATAAAATTAGCCAATTTCATTGGTGACGTGTATTAATATGGCTTTTGTTTAATTAATAGAAAACAAAATTTTTTTAACTTAAAGATGTACTAGAGGTACCTTGGAGGTTCATCCAGGCATGTCAATTTTTTTAAAACTGATTGATCATATTTATGAATGCTCAGGAATGAAAATTTTTTTAATGTGATTGATGGTGGTTTGATAAAAATCATCTTTACAACCACAAGGGCGTAGTAGTGGTGCCACTGATTACCATTCAATCATGATCATTTGAGATCCATAAACTGACCATATTTATGTCCAATCATTAATCAAATTTTGGCTTTTGCAAAATGTGTGTGGCTAATTTTGGTATAAAACAAATCTCCTATGGAAACATATAAGTGTACTGGAGGTTCCGCTAATGGTCGTATATTCATGCTCATTCCTGGTATACACATTATTCATATTTACGATCATTTAANTGTCGTATATTCATGCTCATTCCTGATATACACATTATTCATATTTACGATCATTTAATAATCAATCGTTGAATTTGATTAGAATTTCTAGGAAGATTTACCTTAACCCTCATTTCGAAGCAAAAAGGTATACTGAAGGTACAGCTGATTTTCATCCACACATATCCATTTTTGACACAGTCATGCATAATATTTTTGACATCTGAATAATGAAATGTCTTTAAATTTGATAAAATGTTTGCAAAAATTTGATGATTACCTTCTTTTCGCATTAGNGTCTTTAAATTTGATAAAATGTTTGCCAAAATTTGATGATTACCTTCTTTTCGCATTAGATTTGTGTAGTTTTGGTGCCTCCCATTTTGTTTCCAGGCATATCCATTCCAGTTAACAAAGAAATTTCATTGCATTAAATTTATGATTATGGCTAATTTTGCTTAAGAGCATTTATGGGAACTACATAGATGTACTGGAGCTAACTCTAATACTTTTNCCATTTATGGGAACTATATAGATGTACTGGAGCTAACTCTAATACTTTTTTGAATCACACCTATTTTCAGAAACATTTTAGATGATACGACGACCCATCTTAAAACACATTTCTATTGAAGAATACCAACTCTAATAGCTGCAGTAAAGTTTAGACTCTAGTTTTGGATGAAAAGGTACGTATGAAATCTTGATCGGAACGAAAAGATATTCTAACTTCAATCTAACATTTTTCCATAGAATCTAGCCCAAGTCCATCTTTATAGATTTTGTTTACGAACGTACAGCAAATCTTATTGTTGTTTTTCAATTGTAGTCAGTAGCTCTTCAGTTAAATTGTACAAAGGTAGACTAGGCCTTTGATATGATTGTTCAATGGGAGCAGTTCATAAGACACCACACCCAGATGGTTGCACAAAATACACAGCATGATCTTCTCGCCATGAATATTCCGCTTGGCAGTTGATGATCAGACATGAACAGGGCATCCATACATTGTGAATCACTGGTCGATGCGAAAACCCCTTTCGTTTTTGATATTGTAGTAGTGTTTTGCATGGCGTCTGATGTCTCTTGGTCTCTGTTTATGCGGAACCTAATTTACAAATTCCCATTGATTTCAAACGATTGCAAATGGTTGATTATTTCCATTTGCATACATCATCAATTTTTAATGCCGGTCCGGATCATTATTCATCTTCCTTAAAAAAAAAAACAAAAATAAAGAAATAAATAAATAATGAATAATCTGTAATAATCACACTTTAAAATTAGCTAGTAGTGACATCTGTTGTCAAAACTGAACGATCTAATTTATACGCCTAATACAAAATTTTAATTGCAAATATTTGAAATCATTCTAATTTAAGCCGCTTTTGAAACTAAATTAGATTTTATGTTTCTCTTAAATCTAAATAAACTAGTGAAAGAAAAATAAAGTATCATACAAACACTACCTGGTGCTGCTCATTGCATTCAAGTCGTATAACTTAAGAGCAGCGCTATTAAAAACACTTAAAAAAGGGAGTGCTGAATTGCAACTTGATATATAAAACAAAGCAACAGTTAAAATCAAATAAGAGTTGCCTGTTAGTTGTTTTTGTATGTTATGTTTTTAATTTGCAGAGTATTGCTGGCACACAACCAAATGAACGGACGCAGTATGCAATTTATTTTAATCAACATTTGCTAAAACTTTCAGTTATACATTGCGAAGTGTATATTAGTTTCAGTCATACGTATGTACACCCGCAACGAAGGATCGTACATCCGGTCGTAAATATAAAATAGATAGAAGGACTTGACCTAAGTTAACGAAATGCAGTGTAAACATTTTAGGGAACAATTTTAGACCGAAATTTGAATTTGGTTAAGATTCGACCAATAATTCGGGTACCTCCAGTAGACCTCTTTACTCAAACTTGAGAGCTTAACTTTACTGGAGCCGTAAAAGTTGGTATTATGCTATGCAATTTCGTTATTACCTGAATATTTCTAACACCTAAATGTGAACCGAAAATAGTCGTGATGGAATAAGAAACAGGGATACCTCAAGCACTCCTATATGGTGGCCTCTAAGTATTGAGTTACAACATTTATCATTTAAATTAAATAGTATTGCTGAATTGAGTCAACATAAATATAGTAAATGAGCGTATCCCAAAAGACCAGGATTGTTTGAAATTAAGAGGTACCTCCAGTACAGCTATATTGTCCAAAAAGAGGATATAAACCAAATCTAGCCAGAAACATTTATGAAATTCAACAAAATTTTAGTATCGTGGAATTATAATTATGATAAATATGTGGACCAATAATCAGCAAGATTGGATGATAATCAGAAGTACTTCCAGTACACCTATGTGGTCCGAAGAGAGGGTTTAAGCCAAATTTTGCCTAAAAAATTATGTTAAAAAAAATTGTATTATTGAGTTATCATAATTGGACAAAACACAGAGAACACAGGGCTCTGAACGAATTTGAACAGAACAATTATTCTAAATATTTTGGGAGCGACGTGTATCGCAATGTCGGCCTATCACTGACTATAACTTTCTTACTNATGTCGGCCTATCACTGACTATAACTTTCTTACTTGTTTATTAATTAGAACATAATTTTTATTGGATTTCTAGCTGAAAAATTTCAATTTGGGTATCTCGCTGTCGGATTAAAACAGACTACAACTTTCTTAGTTGATCTTATTTTTTTTTTAAATTTTTTTTTTGCTTGTTTTGAGCTTTTGCTTCTGTTTGCATTTTTTAATGCTTCTCTATTAATAAATATTTATTCTCATTTTCTCAATGAACATTGCATGGATGTATCCAAATCAAGCGTTTGTGTGGGTCGGCCTGCATCAATGAATGAAACGAATGAATGAACGAATCATAAGACTGCCAACACTTCAATTTCAATTGAATGGAAAAGTAAATATTGAATAGCAAAAAATAAAAAAAGTGCAAGTTATTTTGCTACATTTTAACAACTTTTCATGATCCCCTTTTGCTGCACGTATAACATGCGGATTTCATTTGCGTGTTTGTGCAGTGGGTATGATTATTTTTGGTGTTTGTTTTTGCGTGCCATTTTGCATTGGTTTTTTAAACGTCTGTTGCTGGCAATTTCAACAAGTATTGATGAGATTTTATGTGTTCTTGATTGCCATATCCAATTGCAACTAGTTGTTGGTTTAATGCAATCTAAATGTTGAAAGTAAATATTAAAGCACACACAACAGTACCACATACAAAGTGTATGCTTATACCCAGTGCGACCATTTGTTGGACTGAAAAAAAGAAGATGAAAAAAATTAAAATAAATATATGTTTCATTAGAAAACAACTTACGTTGTCATCAACTTGCATTGCTTCTCTGCTTCAAAGGGTGGCACCTATACACTGCGCGTT
>JXOS01045682.1:0-18946 GCA_001015075.1 Cirrula hians
TTACAATTAATTCAAAACAACTATATTAAAGTATGTTTTCAATTCGTGGAAAATACTTTCAAAGTGTTCGTATAGAGTTAAAAGATTTCAGTTGCTAATTCTTTGTCACAGGCCAGACAAATGTTAATTTCGGCCCCCCATGATTTCAGATTTGTTCTTCGTCGAATGCATCGGCAAAGAAGCAGAATTTACCACATGAAGCGTCTCACTATCTATTCTCATTCTCTCTGTCACTTATTATATAATTGGAACATTGCCACTGCGCACGAATACTATGTAATAGGAATCTCTTGAAATGGTTTAATAGAGTTAAAGTTGAAATGTTAGGGACATAAACGTTCCTCGTCGCAATGGCAAACACGAAAATCAACACCTGAATGATTTTCAAATCTAAGATTCCTTATTCAAACATATATTCTTATATATAGATATATAAATTAGGAAGATTATCATAAAATCGTATTTTTAGTCAATGTTACACGTAATATTAAGGTTATTAGTACTTTATAATATTACCTAAAACATTCTAGACCGTATTACATATTGCAATAGAATGTGTTTGGAATCACGAATAAACTCTTTTGCTGATGGTGGAAGCTTTCCTGATGCAAAGTTACTCTAGCGCTCTATCAAAAAGCACAGAGGACGGGTCTAGCAGTTAATGAGAACAAGACAACGTACTTTGTGTTAATGTACATAAATTCTAGCCTAGGAGAATCCATTGAAACGGTAAACTTCAAGTTAGCAATCAACATCATAACAACATCAGCTTCGAAATAAACGTGGGAGCACATTTTAAGCAGGTGCAGCGAAATATTGAGCAAGAGCCATATATTAAAAATCAAAACCCTCATAATGCCTGTTCTGCAGTACGATTAGACGGACCCAGCTTGTAAAGTGTTTGATTTCAATCCCAGGGGTGGAAGCAGCATAATGCATGAATCATAGGCTACTGGAACAACGTTGAAAAGTATCCGCACCGACGCCGTATAAATGCGGATCACAACTGCTGTACGTGGTTCTAATGATCATGTTCGTAAGTGCCCTTTGGTCTTTTCATAGCAATTGCCCGTTCCGTACGTTGTGTATTATAAACAAAATTTATAAAAATTAAAAAAAAAATGTCTAAGTATAAATTTTAAAATTGTCTTTTTTATCATATTCTTCGTGACCAACTGTACGTCGTTCTTGAAAGAAAAATATAAAATATTGATTTCGACTGAACGGACAATTACAGTAATCGCTTATAATATACATATAACAGAATTTGATACATATGATATGGAATAAAAAAAGAAACACAGTTAACAGTATCAAATTATTACTTGGCAACTGATTTCTCCCATTGTGTACACAACTAACGTTAATTTAAGAAATTTCAACAAAAATTTGGTACTAAGTCATACGAATTCGAGGATGGAATCTGAACAAATTTTAGATAACGATGGAATAATCCAAATTGAGTATTAATTAAATCTTACGCGAAAGCTTCTTGAAATTTGACAAGATATTTGAAGATCCCACATATCAAATTTCTATGCTTTACAATGAAAAAAGTCATAGACTAAGGGTATAATGGATTTGTAATGGAATGTAATGTAATATATGTTATTAAAGTGAAGTCAAGTTCGTGAACGAATCAAATTATTCCATTATTTCGGGTATCCCCTATAGAACGTTTGTTTCCGATTTTGCGGAAATTAGCATTAAAGCCAGGTTTTTCTTCACAAACTACATAAATTTTGTATGGAAATGCTACCGGCTTCGAGCCATTAATGAGTTTAATACCAGTTGTCCCATCGGATTATTGAAATTTGGTATTGCTGTATTTGATGATTCTATAAAATGAATGACTCATAGGTATTATAGTGGCCGACTATTACATCTGTCTGCGGTATTATTCGATTTTAGCTATTCTTCATGGATCTTTAACACGTTTAGTCTGAAACGATAATTTCTTTGAAATACATGCACAAATCCGTAATAACTATAGTATTGCCTTTGTACGGAAGCACTGTTTACAATCCGGCGTTTGGTAAAAAAAGTTAAGAGCTTGTCTTTTATTCTTTTGTTTTCGATATTAAAGATATAATGGAATCTTACGGCTTTATAGATTTTTCTGGTTTAAAATTGGAGCACTTTATAAATTCAATAGACTTTAAATGATAAATCAATTTACTTACTTGTTGAACAAGTTTACCCTCGGATGTATCTGCAATGAATTATATATTAAAATGCATTCTTTTAAACATACCAAATGTTGTTCTTTTACCTACGCTATTTGATTTTCTATAATTTGGATTATTAAGTAATATACGTTCGTCAAATTCTCCAACACTCAAAATATACTGTTCATATGCACTATTCAAAGATTTTAGGTTTCTTTCAAAATTTTCATTCGAAAGAATTCCCAAAAAAGTATCGTCTTGTCCATATATTGTCTTTGTATCGTAAAATACTAATTAAGCAATTTCAGATGAGTAAACAAAAAGTATCATTGCAAACCTTTGTGCGAAAGAATTCCTTAATTATGTTTTTCCACAAATTTTGTTTCATTAACTTTGAGTCTTCTGGAATCGCTGGAGTTAAATGGCACAGTGGTTCAATTATGCAATGTGATGTCAACGTTTGCGGATCAAAATCCGATTTATTCCATTTTTCGGGGACTCCCTTGAAATCTGGATTTATAAGATCTACACGCCTCTCCGCCAATACATTCAAGTAAATAAAATCGATACAGCAAATTAAAAGATGAAACGAATGAATAATCTCTTCTGCATATGATGGATTCTCGTTTTTTGCACACAAATAAAGACACCAACATAAATCATACAATTTGCTAGACGAACACTTCGCTGCAAGTCTAAAAAAAAAGAAATTTATGGTTATAAGCAAACAAGTATATTAAAAAACCATAAAATGTGAACCGGACAACTGGAAAAATTCTTTATTTGACTCTTGCAGCAACTGTTTTAGGATAATAGTTTAAATCACCTGTATTTTGTTTTTTTCTTTTCATTTCTTGGACACAAAAAAATTTGTTCGAATATAGTGTTGTAACGCTGAAAGAGATTAAGTGTAATGCTAAAAGTTCTCTCCAATCTATCAATTTGGCTTAAAAAACTTGAAGACAAATTAGCCATATCGTGCCACTTCCGGATGTTCGTAAGAAATTGAGAAATACTGTAAACAAAGTGTTCAAATTATGCACATCGAATGTTATTGAAAAAAAAATCTTTAATACCTCATATTACAACTACGCAAAAGCATGTTAAGTGAAACACAATTTCCCATAACTACAGCATTCTGACCACCAACAGTAGGTGTGTACGATACTCTACATGCCGAATATAAAGCGCAGCATAGCCAATGTATGGGATCACCCTAACAAAGCAAAGACATCAGACAAAGTTGCACAACACTAAATTTTAATACCTCAAGCGAAAATCGCTGTATCACTTCAGAGTAGGTGTTCCAAGATGCTTCTTCTGTTTCACGGTCCATATTGAGATCTCTGCATAACTCCTCGTACTTGGTTCGAACGCTGTCGACGCCCTCAACTCTTGAATCAGACATTATTTGAGTTTTGTATTTGTATTTAAATATCTACTTTTAAAAATATAGCACATATATTTTATCAGCTGTGTGAATCGAGTGCGAAATATTTATTATTGTGGCATACACTTCACAACCTAATCGATATACTTAATAAGTTACTGTATACAAGATATAATGACATAGAATAAGGCGGGAAGAAAATACTGAAAACGTCGTCATTATTAGTCGGCCGCGGAGTCTGATCCATCAAAACAATACTTGAAAAGTAGAGAGGCAATTCACAATTCATATTACGGTCGATACACAAGCGGAATTAAAAGTACATTAAAGTTCAATTAATAATATATATAAATTAATTTAGCCTTTATGTCAGAATTCCATTTGCATTTGACCGCCTTTTGCAGATGATTTTTCTATATATATACATTATTATGTAATATAATAATAGTTATGTAAGCTATTTTTAGACTTCGATTTGTTCATTAGAAATCTTCTATTATATGATAATTGGTCATATGAATATTGAGCGCCACAATGGAACAAAATATGTTGCAACGATATCCTCACATAAACAAAAAAGGTTCTTATGCGCAACAAATAATTAATTTCATTATTAAATCAATGAAAATGTTTAACACAAAACAGCGCCATAAGCAGTTGTATACTGAGATAAAGACAAAATTTTTCGTAACGCTCATCTTCATTGAATCGACGTATATTTTATCTCAGCTGAAAAATTTAGAAACTGACGGATTTATAAGTTATATAAATAAATGTGTAGTTGCGGTTATTAATTTATCGATCGCATATACAGAGGGTATTTCAAGTTTATCCTTGCCTGGCTGCTTGCCAAAGAATAACTCCTTGGAATACCCTTCAGAAACATAGATTATGTGGGAGATCAATTACGATACGTGAAAGTGTAACCGTTCCTCCTTACTCCCTCCCGAAATGAACATGAATAAATTTCTAACGGACAGTTGGATCGCGAATATGAAACTTTAGTTACCCGATTTAATCGATAATTCTCTCTGTTGGGTGGACCTCGATTCTCAATCAAATGAGAAAGAAAAAACTAAGAAAGAATTTCTAAAATCTACAGCTCAATTCTTGAACAGACGTGTAATAATTACGGATACCGCGCCTAACAGCACAATTAGAAGCAGTGCAAAATCCTTACAATTCTTGAATGCAATCACCGAAAGGTCGTAACCTATTATGAAAAAAACTTCTCTAATTCTGGTCTAAATGAATTCGCAACTCAGACTAAAGTGTTCCTTTTCAACAGGAATTTCAGAGCAAACCACGAGCAACAGAAGTCATAAGACACAAAGCCTTATGTAAAAGTTTTAGCTCCAGCCCAAAAGTAACGTTCTGGATTCATCTCAATATTTTAACCAATAAATTTCCATGGCTTAGTCGTATCGTGGACTTCTTTCGAAAAGAAGAACAGGGTTCGAGAGGTATAGAAAGCACAAGTCTTGCGATCACATAAGGACTGAGACCAAGATCAAAAGTATGATGTGTATTGTTACGTACTCTCCCAGAAGTGTGATAGCCAGCAGAATTTCGAATTAGACACTAGCATACTGACACGCAAATATCCACTAATATCCGTTTTTTCATTAAGATGTCTTGAAAAGAGGAATCGGGCAATAAAGGGCCCAGGTTAAAGGCGACAACGAAAATCTTCAGTAGTGGATAGAAAGAAGCTGGTTGATTTGATTAGCTTCGGCATTTACAGCATGTTCCATTCCGATGTACTGACAACTAAAAAAATCCAAAACATACTGACGGATATTGAAGCGGCGGTACAAGCCTTGACCTCAACTATCACAAACAGTTTTCGTATTTTTTAAGATATAACGGATAAACGAGATTAGGGCACCTTGGAATTAGGGAAAATAAATTTCAAGATTGGCAACCGGCCTTCCAGCAGTCACTCCAGGAAAGTACCAACGACAAGGTATCAAGAGCTATAAATGAAAAGTGGCCGAAAATATAAAAATCATGGAAGCACCACGCGAAAAACATATTCTACAGGAACAATTTGACCACAAAACAACTCAAAAAGTCACAAATCCCTGATCAATAGCAGAATAGGAAAAATTAACGAAAACAACGCGTCCAAATCCGGCGCGCAATACTGGCACATCAACTATGCATCAGCCCAACTTTATCCAGACGCAGAATAAAGAGGCAAACCATATTTCGAGGAGTTTGTGAGAGGATGAAGTCACTTTATTGATTTTTTTTGAATGAAAAGTTTTATAAAAAAATTATATTAAAATAAAAATGCACAGCTTTCTTTAGAATCAGATTTTTATTTCAATTGCTTAAAAAGTATATTTAAAATTTTATATTCCATTCAAAAATAAGTTACTAAGCAAATTACATTCTTTTATTTCCAAAATTCTAAATAAATTGAAATAAAGAGCGCTAATATTTAAATTAACTTAAAACTAGTTGTAATAAGCCTTTGTTAAATACGTAAAAAACACTATTTAAACTCGCTGCTTAAATTTTTTAATGATGCTTCGAATTCAACAGAATCAATAGCACGTTGTGAAACATCATAAGCTGGTGGTCCAATTAATTCTACCACCTCGTCGTAATTGAGTACTTCTTTCTCCAATAATGCTTCTGCCAACTAAGCATTAAAATTGAAAGGTAGAAAATGTATATAAAATGAATAAGAAATACCTTTTCTAGTTTATCTCTGTTACTTTTTAAGATTTCTTCTGTTTTTTCATAGGCACTGGTCACCAATTTACGCGCTTCGATGTCAATTATTTTTTCTAAATTTTTTGAAAATGGTTTTTCAAACGATCCTGTCTCGCTTGCATCTCTTATATAGACCGGTCCAATTTTCGCATTCATTCCGAATTTTTTAATCTTTATTTTATAATAAAATAATTATTGGAAGAATTGAATAATATAGAGCGCTTTATACTCTTATATATAATTATTGTTCCTTACCTGCGCATATGCCATTTTGGTGACTTTGTCTAGATCATTCTGAGCGCCCGTTGTAATTCGGTTAAATACAATATTTTCAGCTGCTCTACCTCCAAGTGCCATACACATTTTATCAAAAAGTTCTTCTGTTGTATATAGATTTTGTTCACTTGGAGTATATTGAGCAAACCCTAAGGCAAGCGAGGTACGTGGCACAATAGTAACTTTCAAGAGAACATCCGAGTGCGGCAAAAGCCAACCTACAAGGGCATGTCCAGATTCATGATATGCAATTACTCTACGTTCCATTGGAGATAGTGCATGTGATCGTTTCTCTGTACCACCTTGATTGAAAAAAAAAAAAAATAAATTAACTGTGTAAATATTTTTTATTCAGATTCTATGAACGCACTTACCTACTAGCCGTTCAACAGCATATTCCAAATTTTTCGCCGTAACTACCTTCTGTCCATTTCGGGCAGCATGAAGTGCAGCTTCGTTACATACATTAGCTATATCAGCTCCAGAAAAACTGGGTGTAAGTCGAGCTAAGCGTGCAGAGAATGCGGTAGGATCTGCATCCAATTTAACCGATGATAGATGTTTTTCAAAAATTTCTTTCCTTTCGTGCAGATTTGGTAAATCTATTAGAATATGTCGATCGAATCGTCCTGGACGAAGTAGGGCCTATTACAATTTTCTATTTAATGTTCGTACAAGATAATTTGATAATTGTATACCTTATCCAAAATATCTGCCCGATTAGTGCTGGCAAGCATAAGCACACCTTCTTTTGTTGCCATGCCATCCATTTCTACCAACAGTTGATTCAGTGTTTGCTCAGATTCGCCTGATGTACCTTGACTCATATTTTCTGTACCAGATCGTTTTTTTCCTATTGCATCAATTTCATCTATATAGATAATGCATGGAGCACGTTTTTTGGCTTCCTTGAACAAATCTCGTACCCGAGCTGCTCCAAGGCCACCAATCATTTCAATGAACTCTGAACCATTCATACTTAAAAATGGAACTTGTGCTTCTGTGGCAACAGCTTTAGCTAATAAGGTTTTTCCACACCCAGGAGGTCCAAGCAACAAAGCGCCACGAGGTACTTTCGCACCAAGACGTTGGTATTTTTCTGGATTTTTCAAATAATCTACAAATTCTTTGACTTCTTGTTTGGCTTCTTGCAAACCAGCAACATCTCTGAAAAGAACACCGCGGCCACCTTCAAAGGGATCAACTAAAGTAAATTTGGCTCTTCCCATTTGAGACTGCGTTATAATGATAAATGTATGATTAATTAATTGCTTTGTATAATGTATATAATACTAACAAATGAATCAATACTGATTGGATTTTTGAAACCTTTCATTCTAGACCCAATCGCTATTAATAGCCCAACAAAAAGTAACATCATTAAAATTCTGCTCGTTGTATCGGTTTGGCGGTCATATGCAATTGGCACACCTACAGAAGTATACAAATACAGGACATCATTTCAGAATTTAATATATTTGGTCTGGTACATACCTTCTTTTATGCCAAGGGATTTTTCAACTTTACGAAGTTTTTCTTCAAATTTAGAGGCATCAGCTATTGCCATATGAAATACCGTAGAGTTCACTCTTTTACCCTTCACTACAGCTCCGTCGTGTAAGATTATAGTGACCATCTCTAAGTCAGGTCTTATAATTAGTTCTTTAACTTCTCCTTTTGCCAGCATATGATGAACAAACTCATTCCAGGAAACATATCTAGTAGACCCCTGTAAATTAGCTCATTTAAAATTTTTTACATATTTATATATTACGTAATTAAAACCTCAGGCCGTTCTGAACGCGGCGTCATTATTAAAGAAAGAAAAGCAATCAGCATATACATTGTAAACATCCACAAAATTGCTTTAGTCAAAACAGACTTTACTTTTTCTTCATTGTCATCTTTTTTGTCGTTTTTGTTATTATTCTTTTGAGGCGGTGGCCGATTCGATCCGTTTGTGGATGGAGAGGATTTTTTGTCATCAGAGCTTTTAGGTTTTTCAGAGGAATATCTGCATATATTGTTATGAATGGATCGCACTTCATTGTGACTAATGCCAAAAGATCGTGAAAGAACTCCCACAATAGCCCGGTACTCTGTCTCTAATTGTCTAACCTGCAAGAGAGTCCATAAATTTATATTTCTAAAATTTTACTTCAAAATGGATATACCTGTGTAAAGCTTAGTTTGGTTGAGAAGCTATATGTTGTTGGCTCTAATATATTAATAGACTTCTTTGCATGCCATAGTAAATTTTTTATTTGGTTAAATTTTCTAGTTGTGCTTAACATAATTTCTGATTTTGATGAAATTCATTATTCCAATCACTCACTTTAAATCACTACCATATGATTTTGTTGTCATGTTTCCGAAAGTGTCATTCACGGTGTAAATGCTAAGAACAACTTTCTAACAAATATATAGACATATATACAAATGAATGTATTTGACAAATTCTACAATGTCTACAAAATTAGATAAAGTGTACGATCTTGTTTTCGTAAAATTTACAGCACAGCATAATACAGTAAAGACACAGCTGTCGATTTGAGAGAGCGTCAAAAATAAATCAATTTTTTATGCGATTTCATGGGAGAGGATTTGGCTTGTTATTAAAAGTGCCACTGCACTTTTCCTCAAATTTTTCTCATTTACAGGCAGTTGTACTGTGCGATATTAAAAAAAATTTTGCTATGGTAAAATATAAATTTTAGTATCGTTGTACCTATATTAGGAAGCTATGCTTCTAAAACAGTAATAAATCAATTTTTTAGTAAAAATTAATATTGGAACTAGTTATCTTAAACTTTATATTATAGATTTAAATTCATATTCCCTACAATATTTTCCAAAAATACTAATAATCAGCAGCGTTTACCAATTTCGTATGATAATTATGGCCACATTTTTACTACGCTTCAATTCAAAATGTCGGATGATCTTTTCGAAAAATAGTAATCAAAACAAAAAGAAGGACGCATTTACATGTGATACAACAACAGTGGCGAACCGTCCAGAAAACGGAATTGGATTAACGATTTTCCTCTTTGCTGGACGGTTCGTATTTTGTATGTATGTAAGATGTGGACGTTTCTGCTGAAAACATGTAAGAGTGACGTGACGCCAGAACACAATTTTGCTTTAGTTAACTGTCATTGTCCCGACTCCTAAAGACTCTGATTTATAGTTTTCTTTTTTGAATTCTGTTTTCAACGCATTGCCAACATATGCATATGATGTTGTAGAGCAATCACTAAATAATTCGAAAGGAAACCAAAAAGATTCATTGAAAAAAAGTTAATACCTAAGTGATTAACAAAGTAAGAGTTAGCGATGTAATAATCACACATTTACTATTCCGATATTTCTCTAAAGTTGCAAGATTTTCAAAAAATAAGCAAAATTTATGAAAATGGTCATATTGATATTTAAACTTTTAACATGTGTAATATCATGAATTATTGTCGATTACGCAATTCTGCAGCCAAATCATACATCTCTTCATTACTGAAGAATTATTAATAATTAATAGTAATTGGTGTATCTGAATTTACGAAATTCCTGTTTTTAACTCAATTCGGCTTTTTCGGTAAAAAAGCCCTAGAATATTAGTCAAAAGTCATTCAACTTGTGATTGTGGTAGTTTAGAGTATTTTTTTTTTTGTGTAATTGTGTGAGTTTGGAGTATTCCTTGAATTACGAGTAATTGCACCATAGCAACCACACCCACCTCCATTTTTTATGTTATTTTAAATGTGGTGGAATATAATTTGTTAAACATAACAAATTACATTAGGAAGAAAACTCTTAAGTCTCAATCTGACATCTCACACAGCATTATGCATGTGAAGTTGAATTACTTGTTGTAATTTGATTAGATTACTATGGCAAAATCACAGCATAATATAGATTAGACATATATCGGAAATTGAGCGAGTTTCCGAAAAAAAATCCATTTGTTATGATTACAGTATAATACATTAAAAACACACAGCTGTCAATTTGAGAGAGCGTCCCAAATAAATCCATTTTTTATGCAATTTCATGGCAGAGGATTTGACTTTATATACAGATTTTGCTCAACACATGTTCCAAGTTTCCCTCATATTTTCCTCATTTACACGCATTGTACTGTGCGATATTAAAAAAAATCATTTACTCCACAATTAACAAGTGCATAGAATAATAACTGTGGACGATATACATCTATTAACATCAAAAGTGATATTAATATAACTAAGCTATAACTGCAAATGGTTTTATATCGTTTAAATAAATTGGAAATTTGCTCTACGCGTATAACATTTTTCGATAACTACGATGTCTTGTATGCCAATGAGGCGTACGAAGATCTAGACACAAAACATCCCGTACTGAATAGCAAGTCTAAGAGAATAGTGGAAATTATATTGTTAGTCAATAACTAATATATAATGCAAATAAGTTAAAATATTTGCAATTGCAGAGGCTGAAACGAATGAACACAGTTTAGTCTGAAATTGCAACAAAAACTGTGCTGTTCCCGCAGCCAAATCATAAATATTTTGCCCTTTTTCATACTAGTGCGATTACTATCATAACTATCGTTTGATTAAGATATCTGCATGCTTACAAGGCAAAGTGATGTTTATAATAATTATCATGTAATTGCAATTAATCATGAATATATAACTGATTAATATTTTGGAAAATTAAAAATGCCAAAATATTTTATGTGACGTTAGGTTTATTACCTCGCAATATATATTGTGATAATTTAGAATAATATGAAAATATATATATTTTTTTTTATTGACAACTCTTGCATAATCCGTATTTGTGTCAAATAATTGTAAGCATTCTCATATTACAGACATTAATAATTTAATTTGCACGGTATGAATAAATTTAAATATTCTTATGGTGTTTAAGAACATTTAAAAAAAAGTGTATGTTTACAATTTTGATTAGTAAAGTACAATGTAAATTTATATATACACCTGTAAGTAAATGTAATAAAGCAATAAAAAATGAAGTTATACAAACCAAATGTAACATATTTTTAATGGTTAAATACATTTTAAACTACAATTAACAAAATAAACCTAATTAATTCAAAAGCTAAGTTATTAAGAACAATCTTTGAGACACTTTTAGTAACAAAGTAGATGTAAGAAATTAAGTTATTATATTGCTGTAATCCAAATTTATTTTGTTTAACCAAAGAAAGTTAGTAATAAATGTATGGGTCATAAATTCGAGTTGTTCTTTAAGTGCAGAAAACGTTTTTTTCTAATGGATTATGAAAATTCGTGCGTCTTGAATTAAAAAAATCGAACAGTTAATCGAAAAACAATATAAATGTTGATGTATTGGGTGCGGTAAGCGCTTTGGTAACGTCAATGACACCCGAACTATACAAAAATGAAGCCCAGATGTAACAATATTGCTCAAACTTGGCCAGCCAACCGAACTTTCATTTTTATATCATTCCAACTAATGCTGGAGTCGTTATCACTATTCCTACCGACACTTGATGTTTACCTATTCCTACAACAGGGGGTCAAATTGACTCCTCTTTCAAATACATAAATAAAACATTTTTTCTTAAAGCATTTCATAATCGTTTGTTTATTTAATTCATAATAGTAATAATAATAGATAAAAAAATAAAATAAATGAAAAAATTAACTGTTCTTCAATACAAAAAAAAAAAAAAATTTTTTAAATGAAATAAAAACATTACTCTTTTTCACCGCAAATTTTGCAAATAATTTGAATCTCGTTGATAAATTTTCCACACACGTATTTTTTGCATTGAAGACAGGTATTTGTGGATTTGTTTTTGTTACAAAAACCTATTTTACATTTTTACGTACTTGGACACTTGAAGCTGTTAAAGTTTTCTTCTTTGTTTTTTTTCACCATGTTTCGCAAGTTGAAAATGTTCTGCAAGTTCTTTATCCAATTGCAGTAAAAATTATTGTCTAGTAATTTTTTCGCCGGTAGTTTCCCTGTACAAGATCCATGAGTTAATTCCAGCCAAGTCAAGAATATTGGAAAAAATCTGCGCAGACCATCTTCGCGATTTCGATTTTACGGTGAAATTTCTTACCATTTGGTCAGTCATGTCCACACCGTATTTTGTGTTATTTTAAAATCTTATTGTGTCAGGTAAACATTTACCTTGTTCTTCAATGCTTACAATTTTATACTGTGAGCTCCAGTTTTAGAACAACATATTCTCCAAGCGAAGATGAAGAGTCTCTGTTTTCGTCGGACGCTTACCAGAATTTGATACCAAACTTGTCTGGCTTGTACAGCATGTACTGAGTAAACATACATCTGGCTTTTGTTGGGAAGAGCTGTTCGTCGATGGTTATATGTTCCCCAGGCTTGTAACAGCTTTGGCTATTCTCCATGAATTTGTGCCATACCTCTGATATTAGAGCAAATTTATCCGTTTGTAAGCGCTGGCTTCTTTGACTTTTCATATCAAACCTTATAAAGCGCATAATTTCACAAAAGTTATTCTTGCTCATGGTATTTGCGCAAAAAGGGGGACCCCATTTCTTATGCCATAGATATGAGATACACAAATTATTTGCCTGATTTGCGCCACGTGAATATAGAAGTCCAATAAAAGCATATATTTTTGCAGGAGTAAGATCCAATTTAGTTCCTAAAACTCTACAAGCTTCTTCTTCGGTACATTTTATTATGTGATTTATAATTCGATTGTCAATAATTAAAGAAAAAGCTGTACTGCCTTTGCCATTCATAATATTTCGTTTGGCGTATGCTGTCGGGCCTACAGCCGCAATCGCACTCGAAGTTTTGAGAGAAAACTTTGAGTTTGAACTTAAAATCCACACCAGCTTGAAAAAATCTTTGTTTTTGTAATACTTGTAAATTTTGAACTGGTGCAGTAAAAAAATACGGCTAATATCTTTATGATATTACATAAATACTATAGGGAGGTAAAATGACCCCTGTCGGTAGTTTAGCACAAAACCAATTTTTTTTCCTTTTACAACAAATTAAAAAAAAAAAGAAACCCGAAAAATATATGCCAACTAAGTAGTAAAGAAAGTGATAAACGAAAAACATCAGTTTTTTAGCAAAATAACTGAAAATTTTGGGCAAGGAGTCATTTTGACCCCCTCGGTAGGAATAGTGTTAAATAAAGTTGATTTTTTTTTTTTATTTGTAAAACAGTTCCTTGTGCTTTTTACAAATATGGCACGATAAAAAAAAAATAAACAAATTTTATGTTGATTCACAATAAAGAATTGCTGCTGTGTCGATACTGCTAGTTTATTTGTCAACCCTACAAAATTCTTACCTTGGTCACAGACAAATTGCCACGGTTTTAAATTAATTGTCTGTAACTGAGTGATGGCAGTTGTCACTTCTCCTACCAATCTATCTGTGCTACATGAACTATTTACGAAAAATATACCTACGGGTATCAAGTTGTGGATTTTCCTTGAACCATAATACTCACAACACTATTTGCAATTTTTGCAGTACCGGCTCCATATCCATAATCTTCTAACTCTATCATCTTATCAAACCGATAATCATAATTTAAATTACATTTTAATGGCATTTCGTCACAGGAAATGGAAACAAAACGCTCTTCTTCCGAAAACCCGTTAGAGCGCAGTTGTAGAAATTTTCTTGTTGAGTTATTGCAACCTGGCGCACGAGGTCAATTTTCAATAAATCGTTGCAGCGTTTTTTCGCAATGTAACTCTAAAGATGGTTGCAAGAATCTATATGTTAAAGGACTTAAATAAGATATGCCTAAAGAGAATATGATGGTCAAATCTATGAGAATTTCGACGAAGGGAACTATTTCTTAAAGAATTGTGGACAAGTCATTTTAATTTTTGAGGCATTTTTTCAATTATTTCATCTAATTTTTCACTATTCTGTTGCTCCGCTTACCTAGTATTGTATGCACTCAGAAAATATAATTGGAGCCTTAACTTCATATTTTTTTGTACTTCCTCTGAAATTTAGCGAATCAAGCTCTTTCTGCTATTTTTGAACTTAACGTTTCTGGGTGTATATTGGGTCAACTCTTGAGTTGTTTGTACACCTTTGTAATCACATCTCACTACGTAATGCTCATTTACTGTATCTAAAGAAACATCTTGGATCGTAGAAGAATTACATAATGACGATGGAGGTTTATTCGGAGTTTTGTATAGGCGCATAATTACGCTTTAAAAAAAGTGTTAAACTTTGATTTGTAGTGTTTTGCTGCTCTTGATTTGTATAAAAAGTTTTAACTACTACTACAATTAAAATATGTGATAAATATATTTGGAATCGCATTTTTCTTTAGGCTTGATGTTGTGTATTGTTCTGCCGAAAAATGGTTCGAACACTCGTATATGTTTGCACTCCTCCGTCCAAAATATTTAATAAGTTGAACCATCGTCGGCGCCTAAGTTAAAATGAATAAAATCAAAAACATAATTAATTAAAACATAATAATGACATAATAATAATAATAAAAATAACATGATCCCCTTATTTTATTTCTTTAAGTGAATCAAAGGGAATCCATTTTACGAACAAAAATTTAAAGTTTTTTAGTTTTTCGTTTTTCGGAGGTTTGAGGTTAACTACATAATTTTAAACCACGGAAAGTATCGCCCAAGGGTATCGGAATTAAACTTTGTATGGATGTCGTTGTCTATTGCTGATTAAAAAAATTAGACATTCTTGAATATAGCTGCGAACCAAATTTGTCAATCAGAATGGAATTCATATATGAATACTGTTTCGTTTTTCGAGATCTCATTCAAATTTTATATTCTGTGATTGTATTAGATAAGAAGTACGAATTCAGTTATTAAATGCCGATTTGTTGTTTGAAGAGATGCAATTGAAATTTTATATTTAAACAGAATAGAGTTCATAAATGAAGAACTATATTGCATCTGATGATAAGCCATTGAAATTTTATATTATCATTAAATTAAATGCGAAGCACTAGTACTGAAATGAATAAACATCTGTTGAAAATGACAAAATAATTGCATTTATGTTGCTATTTAATTCTGCCAATTAGTTTTAATATAACATATACAGAATAAATATATTACTTAGTATATACGAATAAACATTATATAAGAAGTTTAAAGATATTTAATAAATATAATACTTATAAAACAGAATACACTACTCATGTAAAAAAATTAGTATTATGATAATATATTTTTATTAATACTAAACATTAATCAAAGCTTATAGTAATTTTTGATTAGGTTAAATCTAATAGTAATTTTTCATAGTTCAGCAGCGATGAAGAAATAAATGAATTGTGGTACGGAGAAATCCAATGCATCCTTAAATGACATAAAGAGTTCCACATATAACATTCAGTGCTGTGTTATCGACAGTAGACAATAACACATTCGTTTGTAGGTTCCTCCATGTTATGCCATTGACAGGATTATTATAGAAAAATTAGAAGAAACAATTAGTTCAACAATTTATTATTGTGTAAGTAAGTTATATATTAATAATATTAAAAAATTGAAATAACTTACCGCTCTCCATCAGGATTCTTCCCTGGGAAAATGTGTAACGATCCCGATGAGCATCCCAGTATACATTTCCATATAGGCATTTTATCTGGAAAGACAATAACTGTAAAAGCTTTTTTTGTACATCGCTCTGAACAATATGAGGCAACCTTTTACAGATCTGTTCCCCTCACTTGTGAGCTATATTCAAAGTTTTTGCTTATCAATTCTTTTCCTTTTCGACGTCGTACCAATTTTTGCGTATGCTTTATATAATTTTATGTTCTGCTGCGAAATCGCTTAACTTAGCAATTCTAACAAATGTGCTTCTTCAATCTTTTGATATCTTCCACTTCTTACGTTTAACGAATTCAGAGTTGTACTTTATTAAAAGCTTTCTTAGGATTAAATTTGCAGAATAATAAATTACTTTGATTTTTTAAATTTATTATACATTGGGTTATCATATTAAAGAGATCTTTAGTTTGTATTATATTATTTACTAATGTAGTATTGTCAGTTTTGCTGTTGTATAGTTCATTTGTTTGTGTTATATAAGAATCATAAATTCCCCAGAGAAAATTGCAACCCTGTAAGGTTTTTGAAGGCAAGTTGAATAAATTCTTATGCCAGCCAATGAAAATGCAGAATTCCTGGTTTGTAGAAGTTACCCTCTTCTTTAACATCTATTTTCTTCCGTAAACAGTTGCACATAGTAGTACCATAATACTAAATTTATATGTAATGTCAATACCTCAATAACATCCATATATTTTAATTTAAAGAACTTTTATATATTATATACATATATATACCAAATAAAAAAATAGATAGAAGTAAAGTACTACATTTCGGATTTAAATGTATTGTATAACATAATTAGGATATGTAAATATGCGACTTTGAACAACGCACAAACGCACATGTGCATAGCATAGCCATGTCAACAAATTAATCCACCTTCATAATGGGAAGCAGAGCCTATACATTATATACACATTGTGTTCGATGAAATAGGACCACAAAAAATATTATCATCTTGTGTTTGTAAAAATATGTGATATAATTGATTTAATGATATATCATATATATGATGATATAATTGAATACAAATATTTGTTGTATGAACAATTTAATATTTAAGTTTAGTATAAAAATATTTCTCTGCAATATACACACATTTTTAACTATTAAACAATATTTATTGCAATTTTATATTTGATTCTACATATTTTTAAGGAAACGTTTTTCCTTAAATAATTGTCTAACATAAAAATTAATCGTGCTTTGTATATGAGAACCTTTATAATAAACATGAAAACTAAAACAAGTAGTAATAACTAATTTTTCAAAACTTTAATTATAATAAAAAAGTACAAAATTATAAATTTGGAAGATAAATAAATATTTTATCACATTGACAAAAAAAATTTTAATTGGAATCATTATTTTAAGAACGTCATCATCGACTTTAGTCCATATTTTTTAAATATCATTATATTTTTTCATATATCATTATATTTTCAACAGATAGTAATTGATACTAATCTAAATTTTTTAGTCTTTTGAAGCATTTGTAAATTAGTACGGTTACATATTTTTACAACACATTATTTAAAAATGTCGGGTCTTTTGTCCGAAATATAGTAATCAAAACAAAAGGGAGGAAACTTCAGCACATACATGTGATACGGAATTGGTTCAATGATATTCCGCTTTGCTGGACTGTTCGTATTTTTTATGTATGTAAGTTGAGAATACAGTTTTGCTTTAGTCAACAGTCATTGTCCCGACTTGGNAGAATACAGTTTTGCTTTAGTCAACAGTCATTGTCCCGACTTGGCAATGACCAACAAATGCTTCAATACAAATTTTCAGTAGCATGCCACGAAAAACTCTATAGGTTTAAGTTTCTTTCGCTGCAAACGGGACGATTACTTCTATGCATTTAATACTTTGCGCAGACCCTGAATACCCTCAGTGTATGATTGATGGGTATAACAAATTCGTCTACAACTTCTGAAGCTGTTTCATCGAAAGAGTGCGGGGTATTTCTTCTGAACCCCAAAAATGAACAATATCAGTATTCTGAAATATGTTGAAAATTTCCATAAAGTAATTTGAAAGTATGAAATGGGCGTTCAGTATTTCGGAAATATGCTGAACCTGAATCTGAAAAAAAATTTTTTAAATAGGTATTTTAATTTTTTTTTATGTCGGATACTCTTATCCTTTGTGTTTGGCTTTTTGAATTTGGCTTTAGCCAAATCTTGTCTTCTACATGGCAATTTAATTAAGAAGAAGGAAGCCATTCCTTTCATAACCTAAGTTGATCGCGCTAATGCAAATTGTTGACATGTTGTTGTGGTTTAATGGAAATGGTCCCCAAATATATTATAATCGTCATTAATAGAAATATAAGGAAATAAACCGCTGATAATGGGGGCTATTTACTAGGAAAATGTTGAGTAATAATATAGAAGAGCAACGTATTATAATTACATATAAAGCATGAGAGATTATCAAAATAGGGAATTGATAATTTTAAAATTGCCAGTTGTTTGACCGTATATTTTATTTTCAAATGAAAACGTGTTTTGGATAAACAGTATCTTTTTTTGGTGTTAATAAATCGATTGTTTGATTTCATAAATTATTCAATATTTCAGTGATATGGTCCCAGGATCTTCATTTTTTTTTTTTTATGTCTTAAAATTTCCACTATAAAGTAACATAAATATGGTAATTGCTATTAGCTATTTTATGCATAAAAATTTGAAATTTCGTTACGTAAAAAATGCAAAGCTCTTGGGGTAGGTATGTGGTATTTGGAGTATTCTTTTCTGTTTACTTTTTTTTTT